>JANQBM010000004.1:13896134-13929912 GCA_025594535.1 Erythroxylum domingense | reverse complement strand
TTTTTAAGTTCAATTTGTTTAATGCAATTATGATTTAAAAACATCCCAAATTATTCCCTAAATAGTTTTTGAAATATTAAGAGGATTTTCTATTAAACAAAATCCTCAATACCTTTTCATACGAATGAAAAGACCTATTTAAAGAAGTGTTTATGCAGAGCCTTGTAGAACATCAAATTGATTCAATGAGGTTACAATTAACATTACAAAATAAAGAATGACTTTGATGTTCCTTGTTCTTCTTTCATTCTTGAGTTGTTCTTCACTTTGTAGGTAGCAAACTTGATCTCTTCTCTTATCAACTTCATAAACTATCTTCTTGAGTTTAAGACTACATCTTGTTGTCATTTTTCTTCTCATCAAAATAATAAACTCAATAATAGTACTTATTATCAGAACATCGATTAGAAACTCATTTAGTTTAATAATCCACTCATTCTTTTATAATGATAAAACATTTATGATATTAGAGATAATTAATGCATAAAACATTATTTAATATTAAGAAAAAAAGAAATATTTAAAGGATTATCAACACACATAGATACAAGAAATTTACTTAAGCATAAAAATATCATATTATAAAAGTCACCACAAACATCACTCCCTCCCTACCCAAATCTAATATCATCAATTTTCTCTCCCTTTATGGAGTAAGTAAAAAAAATCAATTATCCCAAAATTCATAATAAAAAATGTCATACATCAAGCTAACTTAATTAAAAGATCAAAATGAATTTGATCAATTTTGATAAACTTGTTCAATAAAGAGGGCTATAGAATACGTAAGGAGTCAAAAATAATTATTTTAAAAGTCCACTTTTAAAGAAACATCCCTAGTTTTGTCTAATTTTGAAAACTTTCCAACTTTGATATTGTGCCTATGTTGAAACTTTAAATTTAAGTAATAAGGATAAGGTTTGACATAATTAGAGGTATTGTAAAAAATATAAGCCAAAATTTACAATCTAACAACTAATTTCATAAAGCGTGTTTCATTTTGAAAGCTCTAATTAGGGATCACAATAAGTGAGGCTAGGTTCGGACCAGGTGTGCCTAGACCTGAGCCTTGTTTGAGGCTTAATTAGGCATTAGATAGTCAAACTCGACCTAATTTTTTTATTTTTAGTTAAAAATGAAAAAAAATGTCATTTTTTGCAAAATGATATCATTTTTCTTATAGTTTTTGAGCCTCGAGTCCAATCGGGCTTAGAGCCTAAGCTTGATACTAGATCAATTCAAACCTAAACGGTTGGACTTAGGCTGGGTCAAGTTAGGCCTAGCCCCAAATGCAATCCCTAACTCCAATGTCTCTAAGATAATGATATAATAAAGTACTCAAATTTGAAGTAAAAATGATGCAATCATGCTTGATTCTTCAACAAGTTTGAATGTTAAACAAGTTTGAATGTATTATGTAATTTATAAAAATGATTTTAAAGCATACAAAGTCCTAATTAGGGATTATCCAAAGAGAATGTAAGTGTCGATAGTCTTTAACATAAAGGGGAAATTTTGAAGACAAGATAGTTAGTAGTAATAGGGGATGATGTTTTCCAAACAAAAGATTGAGTTGTCTAGGGTTTTGAGGTGCACAAGCAAGAAAAATGACAAAAAGAAGAAAAGAGATGGAAAAATCTTTTATATCATGATGATTGGTCAAGAATATAACTCTATTAGTTAAAGCAATATTAAACATTTGTTTTGAACTTGCTATATTGTCTATCATTGAGCCATATGATTCGTTTAGTCAACCAATATATGCAGTCAATCTATTTACAAACTCATTAAAATAAAGTTTATTAGTTAAGGTGACATTGGTGAACCAGTTGAAAACATTGATTGATCAATGTGCGTAGGTGGTCAACTAAAGGAGTGACCAAACTACTTACAAACTCACTAGATTAATAAAAAATATGATTTTTAGGACACTATTAACCACACTAAGATACTGGTCGATCAATGTGTTCTAAAAAGTAAGAAAAATATTTAAAAACTCGAATAAAAATATTAAGCCACATACTCAACTAAATAAATATCAATCAAGAATGAGTTAAATCACAAAAATAGATCCTTCCCCTTATATAGAATTACCATATAACCAAATCTAATTTATCCTTATTTATTAGTTTAGAGAAATTATTGCCTAATTAATGTAAATTTTAACTTAATATCCTTATTTTGTACAATAATCAATAAGACCAAAAATTAAGGTCCACACTATATTTTAAAAATGTTCAGCTCCTTATTCATAGTGTGAACCCAACATTCATCATCAAGGATTTAGACTTGAATTGAAAAATAAGTGCATGATGTTACATTTAAAAAATATTAGTTAATAATTACTTCCTGTTGAACATTTCCTATGAATGGTGGTGCTTCTTGAATTTTTAATCCATTGGAAGCTTCTCATCTTTCGCATATTCCTCATTTGGTTCAATAATTAAATTGTTTGAAAGTCTTGTTTTTGTTATTTTTAAGGGTTAAATTTCTCTACATATTACAAAAATGTCTTGAAGAATTTCTTAAAGGAAAGAAGGTTAGATTAATCAAGATTAAAGGAAAAAACTCTTTAAAAATAATACCTAATTCAATAACTACCTTCTTTACTATATTTCATTTTCCTTTTCTTTTCTAAGAAAATTACAAAATCAGGAAATTAATGTGTTTTAGGTATCCAATTAAGCTTGGTTCCTTGATTGTTGGGCTCCTTCTTTCAACCTACACTTCTATTACTTGCTTACTACTTTTTTTTGAGAAAATAAAATCTATTAGTATTTCTATACTTATTATAAAAATGACATACCATGTTATATAGATAATGATGGTTCTTAAAAGAATTGCTTGGTCTTCTATAAGTATAATAAGGAATCTTCCTTTGAACATTAAAGGTGTTGGAATTTCTTCTAGTGTATTGAAATGTCCTATGGTGATTATATTTATGATGCCTATTATGAATGAATGCTAAATGTATGCTCCTTTGAGGCTTAAAACGATGTGAGTGGATTTGCATGTTAATATAGAATTTATGTCTATTCTTCCCTTGAAAGTATTAAGCTTTATACCTAGATTCTATTCCATATATGAAATCTTAATGCTTACTTTTAAAATTAGTCTTAGTAGATGTGGCATGTGTATATATAGGCTTAGATATGGATTCTTTATACTTATTTTTCACATTAGCTAATGATTCTTCGTTATGCAAATATTTTTCCTTACAAACTTGGTTCTAGAATTGGTCTCACTTCTTTAGTTATATATTATTCTATTCCTATCATTGGAATTCTTTTGAGCTATTAGCATGTTTTCTAGTTTTTTCACTCATTTTAGTGAATTTAGACTATGAGTCCTTGAAAGCATGGATCTCCCTTTTCAATTTCTCATTTTCATGCTTTAATATGTTTAATGTATGATTAACATCAATGATCACATTTTGGATGCTTTAATACAATTAAATTTTCATACTTTCATTCTCATTCATACATATATCCAACTTTTTTTAAATTCTTTGAATTCAAAATAGAATTTCTTCCTTTCTTACTCATGATTTCTAAACTTTCAACTATTTCATCATATGTCACATTACTATCACTATCATAGGAGTAAAATTTAGATGCTACCTCATTATTGCTCATAGCAGTAAAGCATTTATGAGCTATCTCTTCTTCCAAATGCTCATTTTTTTGATTCACTTGTGTCATCCCAAGTTGAGGCCTTAATTGCTTTCTTCCTTTCCTTGTTCTCATTTTTATAGTTTCTTTCTTACTTCTCTTTCATGGAGTAGAGGATATTATGACTTAATACGGTTGATTTTTCTACATTTAAAGTAAATAATGATAGAGGATTATGTTTTGAATCATTTTTACCCTCCTCAAAGTACTTATTATGGTGAATTTATTTTTTAATAATTTCTTAAATTTTTTAGTGATTAAGGTAATTTTTTTTCATTGTTTTCACTAGTTAATGTCTCTTCCTTTGCTCAATTCTTTCTTTAAGGGTTTAAATACTAATTTTTTTCTTTAGAAGTGTCATTTCTTTTTGCATCTCATAAAGCTTCATTTCTTATTTAGAAAGAGATCTAATTAGTGTTATTAGATAATTGGCTTCTTGTACAGTCATCACTTTAGCTTCTAATGTCTTTAGAAGTGACCAAAACAACTTTCTTACCATTTCAGCATTAGTATAGGTTTTTCTAGGACCTTTGAGAGCATTAATAATATCAATAAAACTAATGTATATGCTAGATATGCTTTCATCATGCTTCATTTGAAGCAATTCATATTAGTTCATTATTATGCTAACTTTTCTTTCCTTTACTTAATTTGTTCCCTCATTTGTAACTCGATAGTTTTAAATAGAAAAACTTCTTTACTGTAATTTTATAGATCATATTTTATAGTATAAAAGATATCATTCCCACGAGGATTTTATAGTCACCAAACGATTCTTGTAAACTTTGTTTAAGGAAAAAAAGATGATTAATTAAGAATTAAAAAAAGATAGAAATTTAATAATTAAACAATGACCTAGACAATAGTGAATTAATTGATTGATGATTTATTAATGATGAATAGTAGGAATTACTTATACCCTTATTTGTTTCCACTTTACCTTATTGATTTAATCCTACTTAATCCTAAATAGCCTATTGTTATAGTTACTCTCTCTCAAGATCTAATCAAGTAATCCCAATTAAAATAGATAGAAATTGAATTGTGATCTCTCAACTTATCAAAACTATTTCTAACTACAAAACTGGATTTGAAGAAAACATATGGATAACTAATAAACAATTAAGTTCTCTTTTCAATTGCCTATTAATTTGATGTTTATAAGACTATTAAAGTATCATAACTTACTATACAACACGCACAAGTGAATTAATCCAATCTTTTGATCCAAATTGATTATAAACAATAAACATCATAAAAATATTCATTAAATCAAGAATGTAAAGTTCTAAAAATAAATTCAATAATCATTCCTAAAAAGGAATTTAGCAATCTATATATGTATCTAAATCTCCAAATCTAATTATCATTAATATCTAATGACAACAAAGAAATCAGAAAAGATTAGAGAATGAAATATGAAATTCTTCTTTTCTTTACCTTCAGCGAGAAAATCTGCAGCCTTGTTTTTAATAATTTTGCTTTGATCTCCTCTTTAATTATGATTATGATGCATTCAAATGGTGTTTTAAGCTTTTTTACATACTTCTGAGTCCTCTAGAGTTTTTTCTAGGACTTTTCCACATGTATATCTTCCAGAAAACAACCCTAAATCTTCAAAAGTCAGAAATAATCGCTTCTTGGAAAACACTCTGGTTATAAATGATCATGCATGACATTGACCCTCCTTGCAAGGTAATACCAAAGGCTTCCAGCATTCTACTCCTTATTGCACTATCATGCTAAACTTGATTCTCCTTTTTTGTCTTTATCTTTTTTCACTTTTTCCTATTTCCACTCATCACCAAACACATGATTATTAATTTTGCCTTAAACGATAATTAATAAAAAATAAACAATAACACTAACAATAACATAAATCTAAGTCCTAAACACATGATTATCAACTAAGAAAGCACTAAAAACATGCTCTAATTCTGAGAGAACATACTATAATTTACACTTATCATAACTTCTAAAATGTGTTAAATTTCATAAGTTGTTTCATATATAGATACCCTATTTAATTTAGGGACCTTTTATTATCTACAATTTTTGTAGGTATAAAGGACCACTTGAAAATATTTCTTATAGGTTAACACTTTTGGCCATTAAGAAATATGTTTTCCTATTTTTCCTATAAAGTTAATCATTGCCTTCAAAGTAAGGTGCTCCACTAATACTTTATCCCTCTTAATTGAATGATGATGATGATGTTATTAAATAGGTCATTATGATCTTTGATATAATTTTGTTAGAAATGTTTACTTAGTAGACCTACTCTAATACCACTTGTTAGTCCCTAATACCACCCAAGAGGGTATGAATTAGGTGTTTATAAGATTTTATTAAAATTTTATAACCAATATAGTAAATTAAAAATAATCAATATAAATACAGATAAAGATATTGCTTAATGTAAATTAGTCAAACAATTGAATAATAATTTAAAGACGATAAGGAAAAAAAGAATGCAAACTAACTTATAGTGGTTCAAAAAATAACTTTTGCCTACGTCCACTCCTAATATCTTCTTGGAATTCCACAACAATTTTTCTATAAAGGAAAAGAATAACATTTTTGCAATCTTTTCTTTAAAACGAGGAACCTTTTTACAATCATCCTTCATAACAAGAGGAAAAGTAATACCATTAAGAATACCTATAAGTATAGTAATATAATGCCCCACCTAAATATTACAACTTAAAGTTCCTTACTTTATCACTTGATAACTCTAAAGAGGCTCAGTTCACATAAATATGAGATAATGATGCTTAATTGATTGAAGAACATTTAAAATGTGTGTAAAAGGCACCCAAACGCCTATTGATGCAAGAACCAATAAGAAAAATGTATTTATAGTGTAACATCCCACTCCTATATTAAGGTTAGAGCTGGAAAGACCGTACATGAGAACTAATAATGAGATAACAAAGAAATGCATTTCATGCTCATGCATAATATAGCATGCATATATGTGAATTTGATAATTGCACAAAACGCAATAGTTTGTTCATGCACTCATTAGACTTTTTTCGAATATAAATAATTGTTTTAAAGTGACTACGATGTGTATAATGAATAAAATGTCTTAAAAATTGATTTGGAAAATATAAATAGTGATTTAGAATTTTTGGTGAAAATTTGGGAAAATTCTGATATTTATGAGTATTTTGGGACTAGGAAAAATGCCAATTGGTAAGACAATTGATAAATGGTAGTAAAATTAATTTTCAAATGGTAGTAGAAATTATTGATAAGTGACATTAGGATTTAATGACAAGTTTCTTTGGAAATTGGGAGACAATTGGATTAGAAATTGGGAGTCAAATGGACTACTTATTACATCTTATGGAGTATCAAAATAAGAAAAAATATAATTTTGATTATTTATGTGGCAAGTGTAATGACATGTGTCATGACACTCATCACCCACCAAGTCTTTACTTTACTCTCCATGATTTTAACTCTCACGAATTGTCCAATTAAAAGACCATCTCTTCGTTGTCTTTCATTTGTAAGATATACTCTCATCTTCTTCATCCCTTCTATTCTTCACTTCACAATTTTCTCACCAACTTCTATTAACAATGAACCTAGCTCTCATTTTTAACTTATTACTTCATTTTTTGTGTCCTCATCATTTTTCTATTAAAACACCCAACCTAATCCTCCATGAAAGATGAACGAGTGATGTTTTGGGAAGCTAGGGTTAAGAGTGATTTGAAGACTTTGAAGCTAAACAAGTAAGTATAAAGCATCACTGTTCTTGATTTGTTGAAATAAACATGTTTGATGGTAGATAAAGGTCAAATGATCATGAAATGGTAATGTGTATGTTGTAACGTGAATGAGAAAATTAGGTATATAAATGTCTTGTTTCTACATATATAATGAGCAATCATTCATAAATTGATGTAGTGATGATTTTAAGTTAAGAAGATAATGGGAATGGGATATAAAGAAGTGCAGAAATGTGATTATAAATGAATGTTTTTATGCTCTGTTTTCCTTATATTAACATGGATTTCTTTGAATGTTGTAGAAATGAAGTAGAATGAGTTTCAAGCCAAAGGAAAGGCTAATGTCTTGTCTTAAAATGAGAAAAAGTAAGATGATAATTTAGAGACAAAGCAATGTTAGAAATGGAGTTAAGTGTGTGCAAAAAATTTTGACATCTAAAATGGATGATTACTTATTCTATTTTTTTGGTATAATAATGCGTATTTCTTTGGTTCTTATAGAGATTTGATAAAATGTGTTTGAAGTAAATGAAAAAAAAGAGTATTGTGTTGTCTCAAAAATGAGGTAAATTAAGGTGATAATTAGGAATGAAATGAAGGTGAAAAATTAAGTTGAGCATGTCCAGAAAATTGATGAGGAATGTGTATATGAAGATGTTCTATTTATGTAATTATGATCAACAATCTTGTATGATGTGTTTTGTGGATTTTTTGAATTGGAATGGAGTTAGGAATGAAGAGAAATTGAAGTGGATTGATAAATATAGATAATATGGTTTAGATGTAACTTAGGGGTTAGAAATCTAGAGATTTGACCCATAAAGGTCCGTTGGGTGGACTTTATGTCCGCTAGGTGGACATTCTCTAGAATTTCAGAGTTTTAGCCCCACTCAGGTCCCCCTGGAGGGACATACATGTCCACTGGGCGGACCTTCTCAGGACAGTTACATAAATGTGCAATTGTGACCAATTCATTGGCAAAATCTCTCTTTGGGGTCTTCATGAAAGTTTTAGAACTCAAAGTCCTCTTCGAATTTGTACCTGGATGACCTTAATTCAACACCCATAGTGAAAGTTATGCCTAAAGTCCCAAAACATGTGCTTATATAAATTTTTTATAAGTCAATGTTTCCTATGAGGTAATTAGGCCTAAATGGGATCTAGAATGAGCCTAATGGATGATGAATGAAATGATTGAAGTAATGGAAGTCCATTATGAATAAAAAAATGATTTAAAGATGATGTTAATTGATTATGAGACGCGTATTAAGGAAATGTACCCTGGATTGTCAATATGAGAATGCATTATACCTTATACATACCTATATGTGAATAATGAAATGTTTATGTAATTGTGCAATTAATAATAAGTGTGCACTATGTGTGTTGCTTGAAATTGTTATACAGGATTCAACTTCTACACCCAGTCGTTTCCAGATCATGGAAGCTAATGCTAATCTTGAGCATACTATGAGTAGACCTAGATGGTCTTACTTATTGATTGTTCTATTTGTATCATGTATTGAATGAGTATGCAATGTCAATGTGATTGTTCTGATTCCGAACATTGAATGTCCAAGTAGTTTGAAATATATGGGAACATTAAAGTGCTCCTTACATGTGAATTTGATGAAATATGTGATACATAACTTAATTGTTTAATGCCAGGCTAAGGTCCGATGATATATGAAAGTGACTGATTGATCATATGTGATTGATGCATTCCATTACATGAATGCATGAAACATAAAGGAAGTTGTGATTGGAGTACCCACCGCAAAAGAGCTTAAAGCTTAGAATGTGAAAAAGAGCTTAAAGCTTAGATTATGAAAAAGAGCTTAAAGCTTAGAAAGTGTATAAAAGCCAAAGGCGCACTATGTAAAATGAGCTTGGTATCTCCAGCATATACGGAACAGTTATCAATGAGCCTATTATCCACAATAGATATGGGACAGTTATAGGCACTCGATCACAACAAAGTAATAAATGAAAGTGAGTCTCATGTGCATTGCATTATAGGTGATATGTGTATTTTTAAATGATTGAAATGATTAATTTGACTGCCCGGAATGTGATCCTATATGTTAAATGAAGTGATGTAAATTATATAAAAATATGTGAATTGTATGTGTTATGTGATTGAGTGAGCCATCGAGGATGGTCACTCATTAAGTTCGCAAAACTCACCCAAAATTTGTAATATTTTTCAGGCTAGAAGATTTACCTCGTTAGTTTAACGAAAGTATAGCCACTGCACGCAAGTAAGAGATAGAGGTCGGGATCAGTTCACGTCTGCATTTGTCCTTTTTTATTTTGTATCAATTTGTATATTCTGCGATTTTTGTACAATGTGTAATTGAACATTTTGTTTGTAATAACTTTCCAAATGGGAAATGTTTTTAAATGATTTTTTCATGTAATAACAATTATGAATTTAAATGTTTTGTATGCATAATGCGCCTTAGTGACTAACAAAATTTGGATGATTCGTGAAATGATTGTAACCTTGTGATTAAAAAGGTTTATGAATGAAGTGGGCCCAATTGATTATTGATTTCTGCATATGTTTGTGCAACTAAAAAATTATTTTACCAAGTTTCAAGTGTTTGATTGTTTTAGCATGCCACCTTTATGGGGTAAGCACTTGGACATCGCTCAGGATGTCGGGTAAGTGTCTTGCGCAAGTGGGGTGCTACAATTTGGTATCAAAGCCTAGATTTAGTATCTTACATGGTCATTTTTTGAAATATGTGTCAAGTTACATGCATTTTAGACATGTCATTACAAGCAGTAACAATTGATCCCCAATATGAGTCGCATCTATATGAGTCACATACATGAACAATTTTTCAGAGTTTGAGCTGATAGAAATAGTGAAAAGGATGATGATTTATCAGAATATGAGAAAATGAAAGTTTGTGAATATCTAGAAATGAGACATAGTATATGGTTCGATATGATATACAAAGATTCAATGCATTTGTATTGGCAGATATATTATTGAATATAACATCAATATTATACTATGATGGTATATCCTTGAATGTAATATAGATGTGAATATCTTGTCGTAGAGTGATATGGAAAGTAGAGATATGAGTATAAATGACAAGAATTAAAAGTGCACAAGTATAGTTTAAAGAAAATCAATTTTTTTATGACCTAGAGAGGTTAAAATTCAACTTGAAATGGTTATTTGATTAATGTGATAAGTGTCATGATTTAGTAAAAGATTATAAGTGGAATTGAGGTCAAAACTTTATGAAGATTATACTTCTAAAATTTTGAATTGGTTGAGAATGTATGTGTGTAAGATGAACAAATGATAATTGGAAGGTGAGGCGAATGATAGCGATATATGTAAAAGATTTCAAGATTAAGTTGATAAGTTGTTATGAGTACATATCTGATAATATGGTTACATTGGTGAATAATTTTACTGAGCACTTATGTAATATATACTTGGAGAGGATATAGGAGGTGATCTATGATTTATTGAACATTCTTAAGTATTAGTCCCCATAGTCAAACTTATGAGATGAATCAAAGTAGTGCAGTGGAAGCATGGGTTTAAGTGGATATAATGAGATGGTGAACTATAGGGAAGATTTTTGATGTATTATGAAAGAGACAAAATATAGAAAGAAGTTGCAAAAGTGAATATGAATTTTGGACAAATTTGGACTGTAAATGATGTTTTTATGTCTATTAAACTAATGGCAAAATAAAGGAAAGAGCAAGGCACGATCGTGGCATAGTCTCCATGATCATGGCTGAGATTATTTGATTCTGTCATGATTGTGGGTAGATAAAAAGAGAGAAATGTTATTTTGAATCATTCGATATCAAAGTATCATTAGCATGAGGTGTTCATAGGTGACCTTTCAAAAGTACATCTCTAGATAAGAGGTTATTATTTTGTTAATACAGATTAAAGTATGAGAGTAAAAGAATATGTCTTCGGTTTCACTAAGCTTCATTATAAAGAATCTTCGAATCATGTTAGGTATGATAGAAATCAATCTTATTGAGATATTAGAATGGCTAAAAAGGAATAATGAGTATGGTTAATTGATAAAGAGTATGTAGAGAGTATAGATGATTGAGAATAGAAATTTTGTTTGGATAAAGAATTTTGCTGAATTAGGTTAAGTAGACCAGATGGTATACTTCTAAAAATGAACGATGATGGAACAAATCAGAAGTGAATATTGGAGTCCCCTTTCTAAAAAAATCTTAGGTATAAGAATTCGAATATGCTATTGAGAGTGCATGTAATTCGTTTAATGTAAAGTATCCAACTATGTAATTGGATTCTTGAATTTGAGGTAACACTATTTCTAATGTGATAAGAACTTCGATTCACACTTTATTCTATGCTAATATGTTCAGAAGATAAAAGTTAGAATTGATGGATATTGTAAATAAATTTAAATTTATAGAGAAAATAGTATGCAAGAACAAAAATTAGAATAAGTCAAAGAGACATGAGAGGAAATTGAATGAATGGAGAAAGTCATTCGAGAAAATAAGTCAATTGGGAGACTGAGAAAAACATGAGGCAACATTACCTCATTTGAAAAATTAGTTACTTAAGACTTCAAAGAATTGGTTATGGGCATTTGAGTTAATTGTGATACTTGTAGGGATTAACAAAGGCCCAGACAACAGTCATGGCATTAATGAATAAAGTGTTCCTAATTTTATTTGGATCGAATAGTGACTATGATCATAAATGATATATGGAATGCATCCAAAAGGTTGAGAAGAACAATTTGAACACTCAAGATTAACCTTACTTATCATGAAGGAAAAACAATTATATACCAAGTTTAATAAGAGTGAATCTTAGCTTGAATAAGTAATATGTTAGGTTATATATACAACATCTAAACATGGCGTATTGGTAGACCCAAAGAAAGTGGAGGTAATAAAGAAGTGAGAAACTCCAAGGAATATATATATATATATAAGATCTAGAGTTTTATAGAATTAGCTGGATGTTAGAGTTTTATAGAATTAGCTGGATGTTAGATGCTACTAGAGGTTGTCAAGGAGTTTTTACTGATCTTGCCCTTTCACAAGACTTCTGATGAAAAATGTGTTATTCAGATGGATTAATGAATGTAAAAAGAAATTTGAGGAGTTACAAACACTGATCAGATTTGTAGTGTATAATGATGTTTCATACCAGAGATTTGGATGTAATCTAATGTAGCATAATAAAGTGGTTTTGTATGCAACAAGACAATTAAAATCTAATGAGTTGGTTCATTGACATATGATTTAAAATTTTTTTTTGATGCAATAGTAATTGCTTTGAGAACTTGGAGACATTATATGTGAGTTTAAATTCAATAGCAATGTAACACAAATTTAGATTTTGAGTTTACTAAATCTAGTGCAATAAAGAGCATAGAATGTCGAGTTAAATTTTGGGCAAATCAAAGTATTATTAGCTATTGAATTTAAGATCGATTTCATATGAAAGGATTAGTAAAAACCAAATTGAGGATTCGAAATTTGTGAATCATAATAAGAAATTGAAAATGAATCTGAATGTTGAGTTTGAATAGGAAAATGATATTTAGTGATTGTAGTAAAAAGTATGTGTACCCGATACAGATGATTGAGAAAATAGATTATTAGAGAAATCATAAATAACAACCTATACTATACATCCTAATAAGAATATGCTAAAATAACATTTAGCGGCTAAGGATGTAGAAGAAAGTGGCTGAATATATGATTGAGTGTTTGACTTATCAATAGTCTTAACTATTGGAGATATGATTAGAGCATATATTTTGGAGTTCTTAGGAATATGTGATCAAAATATAGTGTTGATTGTAATTGATTATAAAAATGATTATTACAGTACCATCAATATGAGGCTATGTGAGGCATTATATGATAGAAAGTGTCATTCGCCTTTATATTGTGATGAAGAGGGCATAAAGGATGTTAAAGACTTGAAAAAAATTGATTTAAGATATTGATGACAAGTGAAATTGAATTGTAGTAGAATTTAAGAAACTGAAGAAAGACAAGTGAGATAGGTGGATCATCACAAAAAATATGGAATATGAAGAGACAGATAAAGTATTTCTGTAAGTATTGCCTTGGCGAGGTGGGCTAAAGTTTGTTAAAAAAAGTAAAGTAAGCCCAAAATTTATTGGTCCATATGAAGTTATCAAGAGCATAGGACCATTGACTTAAGTTAGTCTGATTAACAAAAGATGCATCAGATTCCCAATATGTTACATGTGAGTATAATTAAGAGATACTAGTATGATATGATAATATATTATTAATGCAGGAAATGAAATTTGTGAGTAATTGGAGATATATTGAGGAACTAGTTAAGAAATTGAATAGTGAGGTTTCTAAATAAACAACTAAAAACTGAGTGATTTTATAGGATATAGACATTTGGAAGAAATTATTTGAGTAAAGCTAATAAATGGGAAATGGAGGAAACATTAAACCTGCCTTTGTTTTGATGATTCAAATAAAAATTTTGAGGATGAAATTTATTAAGGGGGAGAATTGTAACATCCCATTCCCATATTAGGGTTAGAGCTGGAAAGACCGTACATGAGAACTAACAATGAGATAATTGAGAAACACATTTCATGCTCACACATAATATAACATGCATATACGTGAATTTGGTCATTGTACACATCACAGTAATTTGTTCATGCACTCATTTGACATTTTCCAGGTATAAATAATTGTTTTAAAGTGACTACGATGTGTATAATGAATAAAATGTCTTGAAAATTGGTTTGGAAAGTATAAATAGTGATTTAGAAATTTTGGTGAGAATTTGGGAAAATTATGATATTTATGAGTATTTTGGGACTAGGAAAAATACCATATGGCAAGACAATTGATAAATGGTAGTAGAATTAATTGACAAATGATAGAAGAACTTATTGATAAGTGCCATTAGGATTTAATGAAAAGCTTTATTTAAAATTGGGAGACAATTGGATTAGAAATTGGGAGTCAAATAGACTAGTTATTACATATGATGGAGTATCAAAATAAGAAAATATAAATTTGATTATTTAAGTGGCAAGTGTCATGACATGTGCCATGACACTAACCACCCACCAAGTCTTTACTTTACTCTTCATGTTTTTAACTCTCATGAATTGTTCAATTAAAAGACCATCTCTCCATTGTCTTTCATTTGTAAGATATACTCTCATCTTCTTCATCCATCTATTCTTTACTTCACGATTTTCTCACCAACTTCAATTAACAATGAACCTAGCTCTCATCATTTTTCTATTAAAACACCCAACCTAATCCTCTATGAAAGATGAACGAGTGATGTTTTGGGAAGCTAGTGTTAAGAGTGATTTGAAGACTTTGAAGCTAAACAAGTAAGTATAAAGCGTCACTGTTCTTGATTTGTTGAAAGAAACATGTTTGATGGTAGATAAAGGTCAAATGATCATGAAATGGTAATGTATATGTTGTAACGTGAATGAGAAAATTATGTATGTAAATGTCTTGTTTCTATATATATATAATGAGTAATGATTCATAAATTGATGTAGTGATGCTTTTAAGTTAAGAAGATTATGAGAATGGGGTAAAAAGAAGTGCAGAAATGTGATTAGTGAATGGATGTTTTTATGATCTGTTTTCCTTATATTAAAATAGATTTCTTTGAATGTTATAGAGATGAAATAGAATATGTTTAAATCCAATGGAAAGGCTAGTCTCTTGTCTTAAAATGAGAAAAGGTAAGATGATAATTTAAAGACAAAGCAAAGTTAGAAATGGAGTTAAGTATGTGCTAAAAATTTTGACATGTAAATGAATGATTACTTGTTCTATTTTTTTGGTATAATAATGTGTATTTCTTTGGTTGTTATAGAGATGTCATAAAATGTGTTTGAAGAAAAAGAAGAAAAAGAGTATTGTGTTATCTCAAAAATGAGGTAAATTAAGGTGCTAGTTAGGAATGAAATGAAGGTGAAAAATGAAGTTGAGCATATGCAGAAAATTAATGAGGAATGTGCATACGAAGATGTGTGATTATGGTCAACAATCTTGTATAATGTGTTTTGTGGATGTTTTGAATTAGAATGGAGGTAAGAATGAAGAGAAATTAAAGTAGGATTGATAAATACACATAATATAGGTTAGATGTAACTTAGGGGTTGGAAATCTGGAGATCTAACTCGTAAAGGTCTATTAGGTGGACTTCATGTCTGCTGGGCAGACATTCACTGGAATTTTAGAGCTTCAGCCACGCTTAGGTCCTTTTGGAGGGACATACATGTCTGTTGGGTGGATCTTCTAGCAACAGTTACATAAATGTTGTAGAATCTCGCAAAATCTCTCTTTGGGGCTTCACGAAAGTTTTAGAACTCGAAGCCCTCTTAGAAATCGTACTTGAATGACCTTAATTTGACACCCATAGTTAAAGTTATGCCTAATGTCCCAAAACATGTGCTTATATAAATTTTCGATAATTCAATGTTTTCCTATGAGGTAATGAGGCTTAAATGGGATCTAGAGTGAGCCTAATGGATGATGAATGAAACAATTGAAGTAATGGAAGTGTATTAGGCATAAAAGAATGATTGAAAGATGATGTTAATTTATTTTGAGATGTGTATTAAGGAAATGTACTCAGGATTGTCAATATGAGCATACATTATACCTTACACATACATATATGTGTATAATGAAATGTTTATGTAATTTTGCAATTAATAATAAGTGTGCACTATGTGTGTTGCATGAAATTGTTATACAGGATTCAACATCTACATCCAGTCATTTCCGGATCATGGAAGCTAATGCTAATCTGGAGCATACTGTGAGATGACCTAGATGGTCTTACTTACTAATTGTTTTATTTATATTATGTGTTAAATGAGTATGCAAAGTGAATGTGATTGTTCTGATTCCGAACATTGAATGTCCAAGGAGTTTGAAATATGTGGGAACATTGAAGTGCTCCTTACATGTGAACTTGATGAAATATGTGATACATAACTTGATTTTTGAATGCCGACTAAGGTCCAATGATATGTGAAAGTGACTGGTTGATCATATGTGATTGATGCATTCCATTACATGAATGCATGAAACATACAGGAAGTTGTGACTAAAGTAGCCACCGGAAAAGAGCTTAAAGCTCAGTAAGTGTATAAGAGCCAAAGGCTCAATATGTAAAATGAGTCTCGTATCCCTAACGGATACAGGGCAGTTATCAATAAGCCTCGTATCCACAATGGATACGGGACAGTTATAGGCACTCAGTCACAACAAAGTAATAAATGAAAGTGAGTCTCATGCGCATTACATTATAATTGATATGTATATTTTTAAATGGTTGAAATTATTAATTTAACTACCCTAAATGTGATCCTATATGTTAAATGACGTGATGTAAATCATGTGAAAATATATGAACTGTATGTGTTATGTGATTGAGTGAGCCATCGAGGATGGTCACTCATTAAGTCCGCAAAACTCACCCAAAATTTGCAATATTTTTCAGGCTCAGAAGAGTTACCCTGTTAGTTTAACGGGAGTATAGCCGTTGTACCCCAGTAATAGATAGAGGTCGGGATCAGTTCGCGTTTGCATTTGTACTTTCTTATTTTGTATCAATTTATATATTCTACAATTTTTGTACAATGTGTAATTGAACTTTTTTTTTATAATAACTTTCCAAATGGGAAATGCTTGTAAATGATTTTTTCATGTAATAACAATTATGAATTTAAGTGTTTTGTATGTATAATGGGCCTTAGTGACTAATGAAATTTGGATGATTTGTGAAATGATTATAACCCTTGTGATTAAAAAGGTTTATGAATAAAGTGGGTCCAATTGATTATTGATTTCCATAGATTTTTGTGCAACAAAAAAAATTTTACTGAGTTTTAAGTGTTTGATTGTTCTAGCATGTTACCCTTGCAGGGTACGCAGTCAAACATCACTTAGGATGTCGGGTATGTGTCTTGCTAGAGTTGGGTGCTACATATAGGGTTTTAGGACCCTTACTAACTGTTGGACCTAAGAACTAGCTAGTTACAGAGTACTAGTTGACTAATGTACCATATTGGTTTATTAGTATGCACTAAATACATATATTTAATAGTCATCGAGACACTAGTCAAATAGTAGGCATATTAGTCTAATACAACACATTAGTCGACTAATATTTCAACCAAATTTACTAAAAACTACTAGTACATTAAATTTGAAAACTTTAACTTATAATGGTTAACTATTAACCCATATAAGTCTACTAATTCTCCCCAAAAACATGATTTTAACATTTTCAAATGTAGAAACTCAATTTTTTTTAATGAAATTACAATTTAAACACTATCCAAACATTTTTTTAGTAAACGATTGTTATACTATGTTTTTATGCCTATATTGAGTGTGTTTTGCTTGCTATTTAAAAGTTTTACTTTTTTAGTACTTATATTGTTTGACGAACAGTTTCAAGTCTCGCTTGTTTGTGGAAATCGTGGCATAAAATGGAAGAATTGGAGTTATTTTGGAGACACTTGCCTTGTGTGAAGAGATACACATATGTACTAGTAATATACACTACCGTGTATACAGAATGTATAAGGGACTACAAAAGTGTAAAGCTTTTAAGATGTTTTTGCCCACATTGAGATACATACCAACGTAAATAATATACACTATCATGTCCTCTACATGTGTAAGTTTCTATAAACATGTAAAGTCACAATTCTAAATTATTTTTCAAATATATGGTATGACAGAGTATAATCCAAAAACCCTATTTTCACAATGTAAAAGATAATTATGATAAGGAGAAGAGGGAGAAGCAACTAGAGTCAAAAACTACAACCAAAGTTAGAGTAGCACTGAGAAGAAGGAGAAGCAGCTAAAGTCAAAAGCTATAACCAAAGCTAGAGTAGAAGACACGATTATAAACCTAGGATGAGGAAAACACAGGGACTTTAAGAGATTTGATAAAGAACAACCTTTTATGAAATATTCAAAGGGACTTCATTAGAAAAAAAGGGGATGTACATATATATATGGATTCTTTTCTTTCTAATTATTCCTTTGAACTTTTGATGTTTGTTTCATTTTTTATATTAAAGAACTAAGTTGTTTTAGTTCCTAGGTATAATGAACCCTAAGTTAGGATGAGCACTTGATTTGATTCTTTATTTAGATTCATGAATTGATGTAATGAGATATTAAATGTTTTAACTAGAAAGATATTTCAGTTAATTAACTAACAATTAGTTGTTAATAATCTTGAGAAAGATATTAACATAAGACAGGAAGTGTCACAATCCAATGATCGATAATTTAATTGCATGAAAAAGGGTTAACAATTAAGATATCTTAGAGTAATTCATTACTTAGGTATTAGTTATTTAATATTGGATTAGTCTTTATGTTATATTTGTCTTGATTTATTATAGTGTCAAATTTTAGTTTATTTTAGTTTTAAATTAAATCATCATCTTATTGGACAATTAGACAATAGAAAAGAGGCCATTACTAGTACTTATAATTGTGGGATCAACCCATACTTGCTATTCCTAGCTATAACTATACCATGTACTTGCAGTTTAAAACATAAAATACATTAATCAAGTTTTAACGCTATTGTTGGGGATTAAAATATTAGGAAAAACCTTTCTTTTACTACTATATCCATTATTATTTGTTTTATTTCTTTTAGTTTTTACTTTTAATTTGTTTACTTATTTTATTGAATTTTTTATTTTTATTACTTTTACAGGTATTGGGGTTAGTTTATGATCTAAGGGAATTAATCACATCCAGTTAACAAAAATCCAAAGATTGAGATGATAACTTTTAGAAATCTTCGTAGAACCTTACTTCAATAGTTCAAGTTAGATCAACAAATTGGGAACTTGGAAGGTTAGATTGATATGGATAAATTATAAACTATAGCTGACCAACTAAGGACCATGTTCAATTACAATAGACCAAATTTGATTAGAGTGGAGTCTAGCATTATGCAATTGGTTATCAACATCAACAATTTTGAGATAAACCAAGTATTATTTAGTTGATGTAACAATTTATCTATTTTGATGGGTTATGAGATAAGGACCCTAACACATATGTTGCAAACATTTTAGAGATTTGTGATACCTTTAAGATCAAAGGTGCCAATGACAATGCAATCAAAATGAGGTAATTTCCATTTTCATTGAGGAGAAGGGCAAAGTAATGGTTAAACTCTTTGCATAGGTCATCCTTTACTACATGGGACCAAGTGGTAAAGAATCTCCATCTGAAGTATTTCCAACTAACCAAGACTACTAAACTAAGGAATGACCTCTTCTCTTATGCCCATATTGACTCAAAGACATTATATGACATACAGGAAAGATTCAATAAGATGTTAAAGAAATTCTTGCATTATAGTCTACCATTATGAATGTAAATACAAACCTTCTATAATGGGTTTAAAAAAACAACGAGGCAAATTATTGATGAAGTAGTTGGGGGTACTCTGAAAAATAAAATGTCAGAAGTAGATCAAGAACTTAATAGATACGTGGCTATGAACAATTATTAGTAGTGCTTTTTGTAAGTAAGACTTAGTAAGACAACAAGAGTATATGATGTTAATGTAGTTACAATATTGGTGAACTAGGTTGAATCACTAAGTAAGAAGATTGATGGATTAACTGTGAATTCTAAATTACTCTAAGTTTTTTAGTGTTAGGCATGTAGGCTAGGACACCCAAGTTAAGATTGTTAAGCATTATAACCTAAGCATGTGGATTACATAGGGAATGCTCTTAGAACCTAGTATAATACATATAATAATGCTTATGATTCAAGTCGGATGAACCATCCAAATTGCTTTTAGAGGAATCAAAGCCAGACAAGGAAAACCATCCTCTAGGATTCAAACCGTAACCACCTCAAGAAAAGAAGTCGAGCTTGGAAGATATCATGTCTAGAATGCTTTAGCTTTTAGATGAAAGATTTTAATTTATAGAGACATCATTAAGGAATCAAGGGGCTTCTATACATAACTTGAAAATGTAGATTGGCCAGCTTGCTAAGTTAATTTTTGAAAGACCACATGAGAGTTTTTCTAGTACTATAGAGATTCCTAAAAAACTTATGATGGCAATTATCCTTAAAAGTTATAAAAAGTTGTAAGAAATCCAAGATAAAAAATAGAGTAACACTAAGAGTTAAAAGAAAACCAAAGGTTAATGGTGCCTTCAAACAGTCAAGGAATTTCAACCTACCATCCCTTATCCTGCCAAAGTGAAAAAAGAAAGAATGGATCAGTAATTTGGTCACTTTTTTGAACTATTTAAACAAATCCGCATTAGCTCACCCCTTATTGAGGCCTTTACGTAGATGCCAAACTATTAAATTTTTTTTAAAGAGTTACTTACAAGCAAGAGGAAGTTAGAGGAGTTAGTGACTATGATGTTGAGTGAAAGGTTCTTAGTGATTCTTTAAAGCAAGCTATTAGAGAAGCTTAAAGATACAGGGAGTTTCTATCCCTTGTCCAATCGATAACTTAAAATAGAAAAGACTTTAGTTGACATAGAGGTCAAAATCAATATGATGCCTTATTCTTTATTTAAGAAATAAAAAGAATATATAGAGGTACATCTAATTATAGGTTAACTCTTTCTATCCACTACTAGGTCAATTATTGATGTAAGCGAAAGAAAGTTGGTGCTTAGGGCTAAGGATGAAGAGGTTATATTTAAAATGTCTAATGTATTAAATCATTCCCTTAACCTTATATATTTTGATGATTTTAGTGATTTATTTCATAATTTAGTTTTAGATTTTTTTAAAGGGCTCTTTTTATAAAGGTCCACTAGAGTTGTTTCCAATTCAAGGGAGAAAGAAGGATGAAAACTATGGTATAAGGAAAAAGAATGTAGCTTACTTATAAGTTAAGGGACCCCATGAATGAAATAACGAACTTAATCTCCATAAGCTACCTTGAATATAATAGATACATTAAGCTAAAGACGTTAAACAAGCACTACTTAGGAGGCAAACCAAGAATTAAGATAGTTTGTTTTATTTAATTATGTTAGTTTGTTTATTTTTTAGATTTAATATATCATCTTACAATTTTCAGTGTGTTTATGTTAGGTTATAGAACATCTTCATTTGATTATACCTAATTTTTATGTTTTTTGTATGTGTCCTCAACTTTTGTGACTTTAAATTAAAATGTTTTAAAGTTTTAAGGAACTTTTAGGCATCTATGATTACTGGCATGTATATGCACATTGACACATAAATTTGATTTCACTATGTTCTACGCATTTGTAGTGAACTACATGATCATTAGACATAGTCCTATATAATCCTAAAGCTTTACAATTCCCATATGTTTACAGTGAGTTACAAGGGTGTGGCGCATGCCCGTGTATCTCAAGTTACTTAGAACATGTCATAGCACACACCTATTTCTTAAGTCACATATACACAGGGACTTACATGGGCATACATATGGCTATGTTTGTGATTGTGTAAGTTTATGAAAAGTCACACACTCATGTTTGGAGTCACACATTCAAAGCAACTTGTATGGTTAGTTACACGAATGTGAACCAACCATGCAAGTCTGTGACACATGTTTAAAAACCCTATTTTCCTTCTTCTTTCCCCTTTTTCTCTCCCTTCTATGTAATTAATCATGTAAGTCCATGAAACACATTTAAAAACCTTATTTTCCTTCTTCTTTCCCATTTTCTCTCCCCATTCTCCCACCCACTTACTATGGCTTTCCATTTTTCCACCTTGCCCAACACTTTTTGAGCGATTTTACAACACCTACGTAAGTTTCTCTTGTCTTTTATATGAATTAAACTTGAAATTTTGGGTATTTTTTCTATTTTATGGTTTTTCAAACCCATAACACTAGGTTTAAGCCATCGTTGCATTTTAAGGTGATTTCACTAAGTGTTATGCTTGAGTTTCAATTACAAGTTAAATTTCATCCTTTTCCATAGGAATTGTTTGATTTATGTTAATTGCATAAGAATTAAATGAATTTTGATTTAGGTATGCAAAATTTTGATCACTATATGATAAACTATAGTGATTTTGTTAAGATTAGCTTAAATTGTTAGGTTTCTAGCAATTAGATGTTATTTCTTAGTTTATTTTCATTTTAATTTAATATTTTGCATAAATTAGGTTTTAATTCTGTTTATTATTGGTTTAGTTGCCAAATTATGTAATGGAAATTAAAATTTTAGGAATTACGTTAGTAATTGATATATGTTTAAATTCTGATTTATTTGATATGCTACACCTAGTGATTAATGCCTTAGAAATGCTTAGGATACTCACTTTAACTTATATTTGATTATAGGTACATTTTGGAAGTAAATGAGCTAAAGTGACCCGAAAGCATGTTCGTTGAAGTCATTTTCTCAATGTCCATAATATAATGATTCATAAAGCAAGAACAAGAAGAGCATTGAAAGAAAGGAAAAAGAATTTCAACTGAAAATCACTCGAGGCCTGTTGAAAATTGTCACAGACGAGAGTGAAGTCCCATGTTTATACCCAACCAGCTGCTTCTCACACTAACGTCCATGCATGCACGCAATAGATCCCATTTAAGGTGACCAAAAGCTACTCACGATGAAGCCATCTTTTAGTCACTTCTCAAGTTTCACATGCTTCCATTGAGTTGTCCTTTTAGTCTACCAATGTTTAATGTATAAGAAGACAAAGGTGGATTGTTGTATTTAGAATAAAGAAACAAAGATGTATTTAAAGGGTGGAGTGCTTCTTACAGCCGTGAAAGGCAAGTCACAGCTCATGCTTATAAGAGGCCACTCTCATGTGAGAAGACCAACTATCATAAAATATAGCCAGGTGTCCTAATTTTTAAACCTAGTTTTTTGCTATATAAGGAAAGTGTGACGACATAAGGAAGAAGGAGGTTATTCGAGAGAAGAGAGAATCGCAAGCTTTGTTTCTCTTAATTGTTCATTCTTTCATCATTTTTTAGCCATGACAGTGGCAATAAAGGTTAAAGCCGATGGTGAGAGCTTGAGGATAGAGATGGAGGGCTAAGTTTCTGAGTCGGTTCTATGGGGATGTCAATGCCAAGTCACGATTAAGCCAGTTTGTCATATTAATAAGTAATTTCTATTTGGATTGTTATGTTGTTTATGTTGATTTGATAGGGTTTTGGAATGGATGATCTTAATACTTTATTTTGATTGTTCTATTTCAAACCTATTGCTATAACAATGAATGTAACTAGTAATCATTACTATTAATGTTTTTTAATAGCATCTAATGATCTCATATCGTTAGGAAAAACATAACTTAGGTAAGATAACCCGAGCATATGAGGTTACTACCTATATTGATCATTTTCCAATTTATAATGTGGTTTCCAAATTAAATCTAGAGATTGTATCCTAGGTTATTCGGTAGTTAGGTTTAATTATTGATCATGTCTTGATTAAACACAACCTAAGGTAAAATCGAGATTAGTAGAACATTCTACTAGTCTTAGACCAATAGTTTGAAGAGAGTAGTAAAGATATTAGGATGATAGAATATGCTTGATCGTGTTTAGGCTGAGATTGAACCTAGAAATGAACTTTACTCATATTTAGCACTTTAATCATTTTTGTTTACTTTCTTTAATTTATTTTCGATAGTTTATTAAAATTCAAAACCCCCTCTTTTGTTATATTTTTCTAGCATCAATTAATTTTGTTACATAAATTAACCGATCATTCCCTGTGGATTCAATCCCGACTCACTATACCTACAAATTTTAGTGTGCAAAGTTAAGTAAATTTTACAGTGCACTCAACATATGCTATCAACTTTTAACATAGTTGGCTACACCTGATTTAACTCAAAGAACATTATGCATAACATTTCCAAATTTTTCCGAACATGTTACCATTGAGTTAAAATCTGGATTAATTCATTTGTTGCTTAACTTTCATGGTCTTATAGGTGATGATGCACATAAGCATCTTAAGAAGCTTGACGTGGTTTGTCTAAGAATGAAGCCTCTTGGGGTGAACAATGAGCAAATCATGTTGATAGCCTTCCCGTTGTCACTCAAAGATGTAATTAAGGATTGACTATTTGACTTACTGGATAGAAGCGTAAACATATGGCTAGAGATGAAGAGGCTATTCTTGGAAAAATATTTTCTAACCTCAAAGATGACAATATTTGGAAGGAGATATAAAGTATGAAGCAGTATAATAGAGAATCTCTTTACGAATACTAGGAGTGGTTCAAGAAGTTATATGTCAGTTGTCCGCACCATAACATACTAGAGCAACTTCTCATCTAATATTTTTATGAAGGACTACTACCAATGGAGAGGGGTTTGGTTAATGCAGTGAGTAGTGGGGCACTTTGCAAGAAGACTCCGATTGAATCCAGGATCTTAGTTAAGTAGATGGCCATAAACAAACAATAATTTAGCACTTGCAATAATGTTCGATGAGTAAACAAGGTAAGTATTTCATCCATTGAACATCGTTTAGATGAACTGCCATCCTTTGTGAAACAAATTGTAGTTGGACAGGCATAAGTGAAAGTGTGCGGGATATGTTTAAAAAGAAACCATTCAACTGACGAGTAACTAAATGTCATAAGGAGGAAACATGGAGTACATGAATGTTGTAGGAGGAACTTCACAAACCAATATAACCTATACTCACAAACGTATAACCCAGGTTGGAGGGATCAAAACAAAATTGGTCGCAAGGAGCATAAGGATTCTAACCAAGGCAGTAAGGAAAATAAGGAGCTTCATCATCTAGTTCAGGTACATCTCTTGACGAGTTTATTAAAACATTTACTACTAATAATCTCCAATTTCAACAGAGTCTACAATAGCAAATGCAATAGTTTCAACAGGGATTACAAAAATTCTAGCAGGAAACAAAAACGAGCATATAGAATATTGAAAACTAAGTGAGTCAGATGGTAGTTAAGGCTCAACACCTAGAATCGCAAAGTGGAGGAAAGCTGTCATCCCAACCCGAGGTGAACCTGAAGAATGTCAATGCTATAACCCTGAGAAGCTAAAAGGAGATTGACGGTCCTAAGAGAACTGTACTAAAGATTGCTACTGAGGAAGAGATCGAGAACGATTTGGGAAAGGAAGAAAATTCATCATCAAGTTCAAATGTTAATTTTGAAAGTCCCAATATTATTAAAACTAACCCTCTACCTTTTCCAAGCAGATTGACAAGACTAACCAAGGAGGAGAAGGACAAAGAGATATTGGAGATTTTTTGAAAAGTTGAAGTCAATATACTACTGCTCAAGATCATCAAGCAAGTACCAAGGTATGCTAAATTCTTCAAAAAATATGTACACATAAAAGGAAACTGAGGGGGGACGAGAAAGTGATGATAGATGAGAATATGTCTGAGGTATTTACAAAGAAAATGCCTTCAAAATGTCGAGATCCAGGTATGTTTACCATTCCATGGAAAATTTGTAATACTGTGATTAATAGAGCTATGTTGGATTTAGGTGCTTTTATTAATGTGATGCCTTGTTCAATTTATACTTCTTTGAATTTGAGTTCATTAAAAGAAAGGAGTGTAATCATACAACTGGCTGATCACACTAATACTTATACTGATGGCGTGATTGAGGATGTTTTTGAGCAAGTGAATAAGTTAGTATTTCCTACATATTTCTATGTTTTGGATATGAATGATGACACTTCATATAATCTGATACCTATCTTTCTAAGATAGATGTTCATGAGGGCATCCTCATAATGGAATTTAATAGGGGAAGTGATTCATTTTAATATGTTTGATGCCATGAAACATCCTCCTGATGATCACTGTGTTTTTTTTGTTGATGTGATTGATCCTTTGGTATAGGAAATGTTTAAATTAAGTTGGAAGGATCATTTGGAAATGGTTTTAACTGAGGATATGGAAGTAGAAGCCAACATTGATGTTAAGATGGGAGAAGAGCTTATGAAAATGAAAGTAGCTTTGGACTCATTAGAAAGCTCTCCAAAAAGATAAGTCAACTACTCGAAACTTACCAAAATTTGTTACCTTCTAATGTCCAAGCACAAAAATTGGAATTAAATCCACTCCTTACACATTTAAGTATGCCTATTTAGGAGATAAGTAGACTCTACCAGTAATTATTTCGATAGTGTTGATTTCAAATTAAAAGGAGACGCTGTTTCGAATATTGAGCGATCATAAGAAGTCCATCGAGTGGACTATCGTAAATATCTAAAGGATAAGCCCTTTTATATGTATGCACTGCATTTTATTGGAGGAGGATGCAAAATCCACAAGGCAAGCTCAGCGTAGGCTGAATCCTCCAATGATGGAAGTTGTGAAGAAGGAGTGTTGAAGCTTCTTAATGCTAGGGTGATTTATCCGATCTCCGATAGTAAGTGTGTTGGTCCTATCAAGGTGGTTCCAAAGAAATTTGGAATCACCGTTTGACAAACCCAAAAGGTGAGTTAGTTCCCACCTAAGTGTAAACTGGGTGACGAGTATGTATTGATTATATAAAGTTAAATTTTGCTACTCATAAAGACCACTTTCTCCTTCTTTTTATTGATCAGATGCTTAAGAGATTAGTTGGCTATGACTATTATTGCTTTTTGGATGGATTTTCATGTTATCTTCAAATCCCGATCGCACTAGAAGATCAGGAGAAGACATACGTTTACTTACCAAAGGATGCCATTTGAATTATGCAATGCACCTGCCACATTTAAAAGGTGCATGGTAAGAATTTTTTCCCACTGTGTTGAGAAGATTATTGAGTTATTCATAGATGATTTTAGTGTGTATGGATCTTCTTTTGATGAATGTCTTGAGAATCTTACCATTATCTTGGAATGATGTATAGAAACTAACCTTGTGTTGAACTGGGAAAGATGTCTTTTTATAGTGGATCAAGGTATAATGTCTTTTTATGGTGGATCAAGGTATAATGTCTTTTTATGGTGGATCAAGGTATAATTTTAGGTCATGTGATATCTACTTGGGTATTGAAGTATAAAAGTCTAAAGTTAATCTTATTTCTTCTTTAACTTGCCCCTCTACTATGAAGGAAGTGCGTTCTTTTCTTAGGCATGCAGTTTTTTATCAAAGGTTCAATAAGGAATTTTCAAAGATAGTCACAGCTTTATGCAAGCTTCTACAACAAGATGTCTCATTTGAGTTCGACGAGTAGTGTAAGGAAGCATTCAACAAACTTAAGGAGCTTCTGACATCTCCACCGATAATTCAACTACCAGATTGGAACGTCCCCTTTGAGATCATGTGTGATGCAAGTGATTATGCAATGGGGGTGGTTCTCAAACAAAGAGTGGGAAAAGCTTTACATGCCATATACTATGCTTTAAAAACTCTAAACCCAGCTAAATTAAATTATTCCATTACTTAAAAAGAACTATTATCTGTCAGTTTTGCTTTGGAAAATTTTCGATTATATTTGCTTAGTGCCAAAGTGATTGTTTACTCTGACCATGTAGCTTTATAATACTTGCCCACGAAGAAAGAAACAAAATTAAGATTGATCAGATTAATTCTCCTCCTTCATGAATTCGATTTGGAGATCAGAGATAATAAGGGGTTAGAAAATATGGTGGTGGACCATCTTAGCCGTTTGACAAACGAAGAAGATGATATGCCTCTGTGAGAAACCTTTCTGGATAAACAATTATTTTGCAGATATTGTCAATGTTTTAGTTACTAATGAATTACATGTTAGTTTGTCAAATTCTTAGAGGGATAAGCTACGAAATGAAGAGAATTATTACATATGGGATGACTGGTATCTTTGAAGGCATTGGGCATATCAAGTTGCCAAAAGGTATGTACCAAAAAATGAATCATCATTAATCTAAGCCTTATATCATTCATACGCATGCGGAGGACATTTCGGAGCGAAAAGGATAGATTATAAAATTCTGGAAAGTGACTTCTACTAGCCAACATTGTTTAAAGATGCATATACCTTCTGCAAATCTTATGATAGATGCCAACGGTCAACCTATCCCATAAGGATTAATTACCATAAACTCCTTTTCTTTTCTATGAAATTTTTTATGTTTGGGGCATTGATATTATGGGACCTTTCCCTCCATCTTTTGGCTTTATTTATATATTGCTTGCGATGGATTATGTTTCTAAATGGGTGAAAGCCAAAGCCACTAGGAATAATAATACAAAGGTTGTTGTAGATTTTGTTAAGGTGAACATTCTTTCTAGGTTCAAGATACCGAAAGTAATCATTAGAGATAGAGGAACCCACTTCTGCAATAGGAAGATGGAAGCAATGTTCAAAAATATCACGTCACCCATAAAGTTTCTACTGCTTACCATCACCAAACCAATGGACAACCTGAATTCTCAGATTTAGGATGCCACCATATAGGTTAGTGTTTTGAAAGCCATGTCATCTTCTAGTGAAATTACAACATAAAGCATATTGGGCTATTAGAAGATGCAACAAGAATTTTGAGGATACGGGAGTGCATAGGAAGTTACAACTTCAAGATTTGGAAGAGATGAGGAATGAGTCATATCAAAATGCAGTGATATATAAGGAGAGGACAAAAGCTTTTCATGATAAGATGATTTCAAGGAAAAGCTTCTTGTTGGGCCAAAAAGTGTTACTATAACATTCCAAACCCAAACTCTTTCCAGGTAAGTTGTGTTCTTTTTAGGTTGGTCTGTTTGTTATCACTCATGTCTTTCATTTTGGTGCCGTAGAGATACAGAGCCTTAAATTTGAGAAGACATTCAAAGTGAATGGTCATTGTTTAAAGCCGTATTATGAAGGATACCAAAAAAAGGATTAGGAGGTGTTGATGCTAGAGGATGTGACTAGTGTCAGTTGATGCATGCAACTGGAGGTCGAGCCAACAATGTTAAATAAAGGTGCTACTTAGGAGGCAACCCAAGGGAAGTCAATTTCTATTTTTTTACATTTTCGCAATAGCTATTTTTGTTAACTACTCCATTTCTTATATTTGATGTTATATTGAGGAAAATGTAAGTTATAAGTGTGGGGGTGAGGTATATTAGTTTTTATGCATGTTTTTAAGCTTAATTGTAGCTTATGTGACTTCTTAGATGGTTTTCAAAATCAAAAAAACAAAATCGAAATTTTTTTTATTTTCATTTCTTTTGAGATTATTTAGTCATAATTAAAGTGCTAATTGATTTCTAAAATCAATAGCAAAACTTGGCATGTACTTTTGCTCTTGTGATTTGTTAATGTGCATCGTTCTTAGAAGAACAGTAACTAGTGGTAGATAAAAACTAGTGAGGTTTTGAGTCATATTAGACTGACATATTTAAATCAGTCTCACTATTTTGTTTGTTTGGTGTGACCTTCAGGACATATACATCCTTACTTTGAATTGATTTTCTATTTGAGATCACATTTTTATCATATGCAATTTTATGAAAATGATTAGGCATTCCTTGTTGATTATGAGCTACATTGGCCAATTAACCTACCCAATTATGTGAATTTTCCTTTGCTAACCCCCATTTTGAGCTTTATTATCCTTTTCTTTTATATAAACCACATTATATGCACCTAACCAAATGTTCTACCAAGTCTAAAAGCTAGTGGAGCATTTTTTAATTCTTGATGAATGTGTTTATACAAAAAACTAAGTGTTAGGATATGAATACATGTGGATTGGTTATATGTGTTAAAATTCCATATTATGAATCCTTTGTTGAAATAGCTTCTATCACTTTTACTTTTGAAAAAAAATTAAGAATAGAAAGGAAAAGAAAAAAATTAAGTTTGATTACAAGTATCAAGAAGGAAATACAATTGTTGTGAAAAGTTGTTAATTAATAGTGTATCCTCCTTAAGTTGCATTGATTGTGTGTTTGAATATATTGCATATGAGGCAAATGTTGTTTTGGATGGAGCACTTTTTATGTTATGTTAATATGGCTTATGGTGTGAGAGCTAAATTGAGTTGTGAAACATGGTTGTTGCATTCTTCATAGCTAATGGTATACAATTTTTAGTGAATATTAACTTGTTCATTTGATATCTTATTGAGTGTTACTTTTGCTTCACTAGCTTAATGACTTTTATGCTACATTACCCAAAATACATCCCACCTTACCCTTACCCATATTACAACCTTAGAAAAGACCTTTGATTCATGATCATGCATGTGACTAGTGGTGGAGAAATGAAGTGATATCCGAAGTTATGGACTGCTATGATTACAAATGGTGTTTGAGTATACCTATGGAAATATCTTGTTTTAACACCTTTTGTCTAAATCTACCTCTAGATCACTTAGTTCTGAGGGTGATGAATGTTGATTGATTATGATTAGAAGCTTTGAATGTTGAGTTATTCCTTTAGGTTTTGAAAGTCATTCATCTTTACTGATCGTTATATATTCTTAGGAAATATGGAAAATGAATAAAATTTTTAGTTTGTGATTTTGATTTTGACGATTTATCCAAAGAGGGTCAAAGGCCAAGTGTGAGGGAAATTAATATGTGTTTAAATTTTGATTCATTTGATATGTTACACTTAGTGATTAATGTTTTAGAAATGCCTAGGATACTTACTTTAGCTCATATTTAATTATAGGTACATTAGGAAGTAAACGAGCTAAAGTGACCTGAAAGCATGTTCATTAAGCCCATCTTCTCAATTTCCATAATATATTGATTCATAGAGTAAGAAAAAAAAGAGGATTGAAAGAAGGGAAAAAGAATTTAAACTGAAAATCACTCACGACTTGCTAGAAATTGTCACAACTGAGAGTGAAGTCTCATGCTTATACCCAACCAGCTGCTTCGCACACTAACATCCACGCATGCACGCAACAACTCCCATGTGAGGTGACCAAATGCTTCACACAGTTAAGCCATCTTTTAGCTGCTTCTTATAGTTTCTCAGGCTTCCAACCAACTGTCCTTTTAGTCCACCAACGTTTAATGTATAAGAAGACAAAAGTGGATGGTTGTATTTGGAATAAAGAAAGGAAGATGGATTTAAAGGGTGGAGTGCTTCTCACGGTCGTGAGAAGCAAGTTATGCCTATGAGAGGCCCCTCATTGGTGTGAGAAGACTAACTGTTATATAATATGGCCAAGTGTCATGATTTTTAAACTTAGTTTTTTACTAGATAAGGAAAGTGTGATGATATAAGGAAGGAGGAGGTTATTCAGGAGAAGAGAGAGTTGCTAGCTTTGTTTCTCTTCGTTAGGCATTCTTTCATCATTTTTTAGCTCCGATGGTGGCAATAGAGGTTAAAGCTGATGGTGAGAGCTTGATGATAGAGATGGAGGGCTAAGCTTTCGAGTCAGTTCTATAAGGATGTTAACGTCAAGTCACGGTTAAGCCATTTTGTCATATTAACATGCAATTTGTGTTCTGATTGTTATGTTGTTTATATTAATTTGATCACGTTTTAGGATGAATAATCTTAATATGTTATTTTGATTGTTCTATTTCAAACCTATTGCTATAACATTGATTGTTAGGAACAACATAACTTAGGTTAGATAACCCAAGCATATGAGGTGACTTCCTATATTGATCGTTTTCCACTTAATAATGCAACTGCCAAATTATATCTAGAGATTATATACTAGGTTATTTGGTAGTTAGGATTAATTAATGATCGTGTCTTGATTAAACACAACTTATGGAAAATTCGAGATTAGTAGAGCATTCTATTAATCTCAGATCAATAGTCAGAAGAGATTTCTAAGGACGTTAGGATGATGGAATATGCTTGATCATGTTTAGGCTAATATTAAACCTAAAACCGAAATTTACTTATATTTAAAACTTTAATCATTTCTATCTACTTTCTTTAAATTTTTTTATAGTTTAATTTGGTTTTATTTTCTAAATTGATTAAAATCTAATCCCCTCTTTTGTCATATTTTCCTAGCATCAATTAATTTTGTTACAGAAATTAACCAAAGATTTCCTGAGGATTTAATCCCTATTCACTTGACACATGCTGTCAGTAATTACATATTTAGGTTAATTTTCGTTGATTAATTGCATTGTTAATTTTGATGTTGGTTTTATTATCAGTTTAATTTTCATATTATTTTTATTACATTATTTTTATTTTTATTTAATTTTTCGTTGTGTTTTTTGCAATTCTATAACATATTGAGGGTACGAATTAAATGTACAGAGAATCGGTTTGTTTGTATTATTATTGTTATTTTCTCACACTTAATTTAGGTTTTGGCACAATGTCGAGAAGAAAGAAGTCATGCAACAATAGAGATTAAAGGAGGTACCGAGGAAGAGACAAAGAGGAGAGGGGTCATCTAGAGATCTAAGTGGAACTCACTCACCACCAGTGAGACCAATTACAGTATATAAAATGGAGCGGCACGAGATGTTACTATTTAATATTAGGTCCCACGAGGATCAATTTTAGCTACTCAAGGACAAGAGATTTAGGACCGATAGATGCCTCAATTAGGACTACTAAGAGCACTTTGGCTTAGTGCAACAAGTTCAATATTTGATTAGCATTCAAGAATCGTCTTAATTCTTCAAGATCATGGAGCCCACATATTGGGAGCTTAAAATTTAGGTGCTCTCCACATTCCGATCGCAGGTTTACATATGCTAAGTTTTTGTAACATCCCGTTTCCATATAATGGGTTGAATTATAGAAATTGGTACATGGGAGATTAATCAAGAAACTAGGAAAAACACATCTCATTCTCATGCAATAGTGAATAGCGATTTTTGCACATGAAAAATAATTATACATGCATTCATGCCATTTTCCCGGTATAATTGTGTATAAATGGGAATTTTGAAAATTTGGCTTTGAGTGTGTAAAAATTGAATTGGAGAGGGTATTGGGGTTTTGAGATTTTTAGAGAATTATAAACATTTTTTGGAAATTTTTCGGAGTCATTTCTGGACCCGGAAAACTGCCAAACGACAAAATAAGGGTTTCCTGGTTGAGAAAATGACTGTCCAATGGCACTGGAAATTTAGGCGTATGAAAGTAAGAAATTTTGAATTGAGCCATTGGAATTTTATAGAGAATTTGGAAATTGAATTGGAAGAAAATTACCATTATGAAAACTCACAAATCCTACTAGCCTTCTCTTCTGTTACTCACCATAAATCAAACCTAAATCATGCATGGAGATGAAGGTGTCGTAGGTGGGTGAAAGGAAGTGAGAATGTGTGAAGTGTTAAAGATTGAAAGATTGTAGAAGGGAGAGCTTAACTGGTAAGTGTTGCATTTTTATGCTCTTAATTTACAATTAAATGCATAAATTATGAGGTTATATGAATGAATTGCATG
>JANQBM010000004.1:13875266-13894418 GCA_025594535.1 Erythroxylum domingense | reverse complement strand
ATCTACTATGCATGTGCATATGTAAATGCATGCATATGCCACTGTTCACTAGCAATTGGTGAGGGGATGTTACAACTTTTGTATGGCAAGGCTTCCCATTTACCATTGGAGTTGGAGCATAGAGCCTATTAGGAAAATAGAAAATTGAACATGGATTGGAAGCTAGTGGACGAGAAGAGGGTTTTACAACTTGATGAATTGGAGGAGTTAAGGTATGATATATATATATATATGAAAATGCCAAGTTGTACAAGGAAAGGGCTAAGAAGTGGTATGATGCCCACATCAAAAAGAAGGAATTCAAGAGTGGAGACTTAGGGCTTTTTTTTAATTCACGACTTTGGTTGTTTTCCAGAAAACTCAAGTCAAGATGGAGTGGCTCCTTCAAGGTTATTCAAATGTTTCCCCATGGAGCTTTGGAGTTAGAAAATGATAAGGGTGAAACTTTTAAGGTTATTGAGCATAGGTACAAGCTATACTTTGGAGGATCATTCTCACAAAAAAGGGAAGTACTTTCTTTCCTTTCATTCACTCTTTCATGATTGCATATGGAATGGTCAAGCTAATGACCTTAACTTAGCATGATTGTCTTTCATTTGTTTGTGTTTGTGTTAGTGTGGTTTTGCTTTGATTTGATAGTGTTTAGATTGGTTTGATTGGGTTTTAACTTGTTTCTCCCTTGATCTCTTATTGTTTAAGTGCTTAATGACGTGTTTTGAGGTTACTTGAAGGCTTTTTATGTATCATAGATTATTGGAGGACCAAAGGAAGGGAGGAAAAATATGCCACCTCCATCACCCCTACCACTATGAGCCCATCTTCCCTCTAATATCTTCTGTTATTATTTTTATGTTTTGTGTTTTGTTTTTAATTATGTTGTTTGTTGGTTTTAGGTGTTCTCCTTTTCACATTAAGAACAATGTATTGTTTAAGTATGGGGAGGTAGTCTTTACATTTGTGTTTGCATTTTTGCACGTCATTTAGGATGCATATTAGGTTGTTAGTATTAGGTGTGTCATTTCCCTTACATTTGAATCTTTGTGATGAATATGTTGCATTGAGATTCTATCATGCTATTTGGAATGAGATTAAATGCATGTGTGAACTTAAATTAGGCTACTTGAGTGGAGAGTGAACCATGTGGACTGATGAAAGTAGTTAGCTACATAACGCTTGGCTTAAATTACCTACCCTTTAATTATCCCTTGCTAGCCCCGTTGAGCCTTTAATCTTTTGTTTCTTGAAATCACCCCATTTTAAAGCCCACAAACCCCATTAGCTTACCTAATCACAAGTTAATAGAGTGCTAAGTGATACTTGAGTTTGGGATTTCTTTTGGCTAAATTTTTTTTTCCTTTCTGAGATGCTTTGAGTAAATTTTAGTACTTTTACTCTTAGAGCACATTGCATATAGTTGTTGTTATTTGTTACTTGTTCATTGTTTCTTTATTATGAAAAAAAGAGAGATAAAAGAAAAAAATCAAATAAAAAAGAAAAGAAAAAGAAATAGCATGTAGTAGCATCAATAAGTGTGGAGTAGTAGTCATATTAATTTGCATATCTCAAAAGTTTATCTTTTCATCCTTTTGTACACTTAGTACTTTAAAAATGCTTATGATAAACCCTAAAACCTTTTTGACCCACCTTAACCCTAGCCATATTACAACCTCAAACAAAGTCCTTTTGATCTATTATAGCATGTAGTCATTGTGGAGGAGAATTGGTGTATTAGTAAGCCTATGATAGTGTAGTTTCCTATAGGAAGTTTGAGCGAAACATTAACTATCAAACACTTGAGAGAAATGAGTGAAATCCTTATGGAATGTCTATTTTAAGTTTATAATTATCTTTGAGTGATGGTTTCATAAGTTCAGCTTGCTTATGTGCACCAATAAAAATTAGTTATGATATGTGTAATAACTTGATATTTGAGTTGGAAAAAGTTTGAGGGATTGCATGCTTTAATCTTTGTGAAAATGAGGTGATAAAATTTTATTGTTTATATTTGATTTTTACTTGAGGACAAGCAAAAGTTTAACTGTGGGGATGTTGATAGTTGTAGATTGCATTGTGTTTTAGTGGGTAGTTTAGAGTTTGTTTAGTTATTAATTTGATTATTTAGTATGTGTTTAGGTTAGAATTGTATTATTTTGTTAAATATTTGTGTTTTACATGTTTTATAGGTTAAAGCATGTTTTGAGCTTCAATTTTATGTATTTGAGGTGCCTTGATGAGTTTGCTACTTTTTTAAGGTTAATAACGAAGAATGGAGGAGTTTCGGAGGGAACCCAAAGCATAACACAGGCCTATGATCATGGTAGGTAGGTCATGATTATGACAGAAGCACCAAGATTGGCCCTCGATTGTGGCAAATAGGCCATAATCATGATGGAGAGCTTACTCAAAGGCCATAATCATGTCATATAGGCCATAATCATGGCCAGCATCGGGAAAAACATTTGGACACTTTTAGACTCAAGTTTTTGAGGGACTTTTTAGTCTTTTTGGACCCCGAAAAGACCCTAGCTTACCCTAAATAGAAAAACCTAAGCCTTCCTTATACATACACATAGGGGGAAGCCACCATTCATGTTTTTCAACTATTGTTCATAAAAAGTCAAAAGCTTCGAGGTGCAAAAGGTGCGGATCGAGATTGGTAATCAAGAGCTTCCATCATTCCAGATTATTAGATACAAAAAGGGAAGAAAACTACCATGGTATTTGTTTTATTTTTGTTTTTTATTTTTATTTTTTATTTTAGTATGTTTTGTATTATGTTGAATATGTATATGGATGAACTTGTTCCTATTATGAGTGATTGAATTTATTGTAGAGCTTACTTTTAAACTACTTGTTGAACTCCTACCTTGTTGTTTTGAATGAACGAATGCTTTTGATAAATGTTGTGCTTAATCCTTACAATGTATTGAGAATTTGAGTTGGGTAAATTATGTAGGGCTGTCAATGAGAGTTGGCACCCTATAGACCTGCATTTATCAAGTTAATTAATTAGTTAGAGAGAGATCTTGACTAATTAGTTGATTACTCATAGGATAGCTTCATAGCTAGTTAAATTGGTGGACTGATCTTGTAGATTGAGAGATTGAATAGTCAATTCCATTTAATTTGGCTAGGGACATTTGATTACATCTTGAGAGAGGGTGATTGAAACATTAGGACATCTTAGGTGAGGCATAATTCAATAAATAAATTAGGAGGGAGACAAGACAGGAAAAAAGTGATCTCTAATCTTTAATCTTGAAATCAAAGTTTCTGCACTTTTGTTACATTATTTGTTTATTACTAGTATGTTTGATTTAGTTTATTTTTTAGTTTTATTATTTGAATTTGAGTCTTAAACAAAGCAGAATTTGAACTAAGTGATGCCTAAGCACAATCTTTGTACGACAATATCCACTTTTTACTACAAGTAATGACCTGTATACTTGCAATTGTTAGCATAAAATAAGTAGTTTGTTTTTTCATCTAACAAGTGACACACTAGTCATACCCGTGACACACACACTCACTAGTGTGACAAAACGTGTCACACCTGTAAGTCCATTTGCACACCCATAAGAAGGGAAACTTTTCCTATTTTAAATCTAGTTTTTATCTATAAAGGAAAAAGTTTTGTGGCGGCTGAAAAATCTCAATTGGGACAAAAGTGATTAAAAGGGTTTTTCTCTTCATCTTTCAACACCAACCGGGTGATGACGATGATGATCGATGCTTGGAGCTTGAAGAAGGAGATGGAAGGCTAAATTCTCGAGGTCAGTTCAATGGTGAAATCAACATCCAGTCATGATTAAGCTATCTCATCTTGTTAATGTTGATACTCTCTTTTTAGATTGTTATTGTTGATTAAATCAGGTTTTTGTATAGATGATTTGAATACATTATTTGGATTGTTGTCTTACAAATCTATTGCTATAGTTTTGAATGTAATTTGTGATCGTTACATTTGATGTTTATTAGTAGCATCTAATGATCTTGAATCGTTAAGAACAACATAACTTAGTTTAGATAACCCGAACGTGTGAGATTACTGCCTATATTGATCGTTTTCAACTTTGTAATGTGACTGCCAAATTGAATATAGAGATCATATCCTAGGTTATTTGGTGGCTAGTTTTAATTAAGGATCGTATCTTAATTAAACATATCTTAAGAGAAATCAATTTATGAGATTTTTTAGGTAATAGCATGCCACGTAATTTGTAAGTCATCTTGTGTAGGTAAAAACATTTTTCTCTTATTATTTGGGCTTAATTTGGATATATAGTGAGTGTTAGAGAGATAATCACAACAAAACTTTAAAGTTTTGACATGGTCTTAAAGTTTTAAAGAACTTAAAGGTGTTATATAAGAGAAAACAGGAGAAATGTTCTTCCCTTCTTTAAGGAAAACCCAATACTTATAGACTTGTATTGATAAAATGGTTCATCAAGCTTCTCCACATTAATACTTCAATTGTTCAACGGAGAAAATTACGTCTTTCAAGAAATTAGTATGAAGGATTATTTTAGGTTCTCTAATATTTCGGATATCATTGATTTAGAGGATGCTTCACTTTAACTTTTATAGAATTTAATGATAAATTACAGTGAAGAAAAAAACTAACAGGTGTAAAGTATTGATTTCTATACATGTTTTTTGTTTTAAAGGCAAACTTAGCAAGGATTATAGATTTTGAGACTGAAGGATAAGATCAAAGACAAGCTTTAAGGGTTTTAAAGAACAAAACAACTTTAAATTATCAATTTTTGAAGGGAATTTAGGTTTCTAAAGACGGATGAGTATGAAACCATAAATAAGTATGGGGATAGCCTTATGAAATTTATGAATCAACTTAGGTCACCTGGGAGAGTTTTAGAGGGAAAAATAATAGTGAACAACATCCTCATCAATATTAATAATAGGTTTGAGGCTAAGATTTTAGTTTTGGAGGAGTATAAACACATGACAGAAATTAGGTTTATAGAGCTTATAAACTCTCTTCTAACCTAAGAGCGAATGAGAGTGTTAAGTAAAAAAAAAATGTTGAAGGAGCATTCAAAGTGAATGCAAAACCTGAGTAAGTTAACATAAGTCAAATAAAAGGAAAGAAGAAGGATAAAAAGAAAACAAACATAGAAAGAAAGGAGGTTAACATGTTGGATGGAAAAAGTAATGTAATTTTATATCTTGTCCTCATTGTAAAAAGACAAATCATACCTCTAACCATTGTTGATTTAGGATTGATGTAAATTCAAAGGCTTGTAACCAAATGGGACATATTCAAAAAGTTTGTAAGAGTAAAAGAACAAAGACAATACTTCATGAAAACATAACGAAGAAAAAGGAATAAGAAGCTGGAGAAACTCTTTTTACTTTTGTTAACTTATCTACTTATATAACATATATCCTGAAATTATGGATTCTCAATGTACATGATAAATGACATATGATGAGTCTCTTTTAAAAACCCTTAGTAAGAAGTTCTAAAGGGAAGCCAAAATAGGCTATAATGCTCTCTTAGAAGTGAAAGGAAGAGAATTTATTGTTTTTCATGTTTTAATAGGTATCAAGCTTATACTGATGTATTTCTAGGGTCTAGAGTAACACCCCACTTTCATAGGGCATAAAGCTGAACATCCGAAGGATATTCAGGAACATACCCTATAAAAGCAGAATGTTAAAGCAATCACAATCACTTATGTGACATCATATAGAATATAAATATTCAAAAGATCAACTCCTCATTTCCACTTATAAAATATAATTTACATTATAGCATTTCACTACATAATCCATATATATAGTATCAAAAGCATATGAGAGTTTACTACTCTTTATAACATGTTCTAAATGGAACGAGAACTATACAAAAGCCTTCTATCTAAACTCCTCAGTATCAGTTGACTAGACCTTTGAGCCATTCGTGACTTCCAAAATGGACAGGACTAGACTTCTACAAGTTTGTCTTAGGAGCTAAGTCATACTCGTATTTGAAAATGAAAATTTACAATTTTGATGAGTTTTACAAACTTAATGGGCAAACCATCCTCGTTGTGCTCACTCATATCAATAAAAAAGTATAATTTACAATCAAATTCACAAACAAATCATATCATCAAATACTAAATATCACTTCACATTTCATCAAGCTTCAACAAATACAATTTGTATACACTTTTTTTCATTTCCATTTCAGAACAGTCTAAATAATTCATTTTAATCATTCATTTAATACATATCATATTATATATATGCAAATGCACATGTGACTCACTTTTATTGTTACTTTATTATGACCAAGTGTCTTTTTCACTGTCCCATATCCGTTGTAGATATCGGGCTCATTAATAGCTATCTCATACCCATTATGGATACCAAGCTCATTTAATACTAAGCTTGTGGCTCTTTGTGCACATTCTGAGCTTTAATCTCTTTTTCTCTGGTCACTCCAGTCATAACTCCTTTATCTGATCATACAAATCAATGTGATGAAATGCATCATTTTTCATTATATGCAATTAATCACTTTTATTCATTACATATAGTAATTTTCACATTTTCATCAGATCTAAGCCTAGCATTCAACATTTCGTGCACATATTTCTTTCAAATTCACATTGAATTATGAAACACTTCCAATACAATCTCAATTATCAAACCCCTTGAACCATAAATATTTGGAATTATCTTAATCACATCAATAACAATTCAATAGCTGAAATTTAAACACAAATAATCAATCCTAGTGAGAAACATCTAGGTTGACTCACAGTAAGCTCCAAATTAGCTATTGCCTCGACGAACCGGCAATGTCTAGATACTAGTGTTTGACTTGTGCGTCTAAATCATGAAACACAGACATTTATACACATTACTAAGTTGATCATTCACATAAGTATTCAATTATGCAAGCACACACACACACACAAACACACACACAGACATACAGACACACGCACAGACACACACATATATATTTGATCATTCACATAAGTATTCAATTACACAAGCAGACACACACACACACACACACACACACACACACACACACACACACACACACACACACACACACACACACACACACACATATACATACATATATCTGTATATATATATATACGTGTTATATACAATGTATGCTCAATCAACTATTCTTATGTGTGTATCCTTAATCACAAGTCATGATCATTCAAACATTATAATTTGTATATGTCTAGGTTGCACTTAGGTTTACACCTCAAATAAACTTAATTATTCTAAGTTCATCAATCATACATTTATAAATCCTTTTATAGCATTATATATTCACACAATATTCAAATTTTCATTCATTCATACCTAATTCACCTTACTCATATCCTTTGGATCACAATTGTATTCTTAAGAACATTTTCATGCATATATCATTCATAAATTTCTAGATTTATGTATATTGATATCAACAATACATTCTTAAGTTATAACCTTAATTGACAACGTAAACATATCAAACACTTTATAAACTTATTCAACCTTAAACTAGGTTCATTTCAAGCCGCAATCAAGTCTAAATACACCATAGGAAAGTAACTTATCATTAGTTGATTCAAACATCACAAAAAGATAACATTTCATGTTTAATTCCTTTCCCTGGGATGTGTCATCCGAAAATATTTTCACTTTCCATACATTTCCCATGATCTTGGAGGCCTTCCCATGATCGCAGGTTATGCCATTCGAAAATTCCTAGTTAATTTCTTCCATGTTTTTCTAGATTTTAACCTCTACATACTAAATCCAAGATATCTTATGCATAGTTCATTATTTATCATTTCCTCATCATTTTCATCTTAATCCCAACTCATAATCATCCATATAACAATTCATAACCTATTTTTTATCATTAACATAAAAATAGAACATGAATATGTCTCATCGTTCATCAACTTTCAGCACACATAAAATACCATTTTTATAAAATCAATCCATCTCAAACTATCATCATATACATCTCCATTAAAACAAGCTATGAAGATTAATATGTTACTTACTTGTTTAGCTCAAAAACCTTCTCAAATCATTAAGTAAGCCTACCTCCTCCACTTATAAGATCATCAAACTTTCAACATAGAATATGCTGAGTTTTTATCATCAAAGTGAAGACAACGAAATATATGGAGTGGAAAAGTGAAGGATGATACCAAAACTCAATATGGTGAGGGTAGGTGAGAGCATGGTGAATGGAGAGAAGAAAGAAGAAGAGAGCATGTAGTTAAAATGAAAGACAAATGAAAGATGGTCTTTCAATATATATGTCATGGGTTAATTATGTGGTTTAAAAGCATGGTGAGTGTTATAACACTTTTCATGACACTTACCATATAAAGAACCAAGTTTATGTCTTCTAATTATGGTACCCAATGCCATTTAATTGCTTAGTCGATTTGTCTTCAATCTCCATTCCATTAGTCACTCAATCCTCTAAGCCCTTAGTTAATTAATCATAATGCCACATGTCATTTATTTCTATTATCATGTGTCAATTTGTCTTGCCACTTGACATTTTTTCTAGTCCAAAAATACACATAAATTCATCAATCTCCCAATTTTAATAAATAAATTCCAAATTAATAAGTGAAAACCATTAGACCAAAATTCAAGACGTAATAATTCACATCATAACCATTTTAAATATTTCATACCATGGAATATGTCAATTGAGTGCATAAATAATTTTTGAAACGTATAATATCTTCATTCATATGTGTATACTAATGATATGCATATAAATGAAATGGAACTCTTAATTTCTCAGGGCTATTTCTTATGTATAATTGTCTAGGGTCCTAACCTTAATATAGAAAACTAGATATTACATCTAGTCTTGATCAAAATTTATTTAATGTTAGATATTTTGTTAAGAAAGGATATTATATGAACTTTGCTAAGACTGAACGTGTGAGAATTAATCCTAAAGGATCTAAATTAATGAGAGTTTACATAAAGAGCAAACTTTTTTCAATTGATTAGAATGTTAAAGCTATTTTTTTTGAGAGGATAATTTCAAAAATTTTGTCAAAGTTGGTTTTATCAATTAATTTATATTATGGAATAATAGATTAATACATACTAATTTTATTGCATTGAAAAAAAATAAATGAGTATGATATTAAAACTATCAAATATGCCAACTTGGGAAGCAGTAAAGTTTTCTTTTAGAAATACTTCTTAAAGAGCTTAAGAGAGGCTGTAATTACTTCACAATAATGTATATGTAAGTATGAGTAAAGTCTCATTAAATTTAAGCAAATTGTTCATATTATTTATTGATTATTATAATAAATAGATATAAATTTCTTTCTTGAAGCATAAGAATGAGGTATTTGGAGAATTTAAAAAGCTAAAAGTAATAATAGAGAAGAAATATTCCTCACTCAAGCAACTAAAGACTAGTAATGGTTCAAGTAATATTTTAAAGGAGTTACAAGAATTTTTTGCTAAAGAAGAAAAAAATTATTAATAGTCAGCTCCACATATTCTCATAACCAAAATAAAGTAGCAACGAGGAATAATAGAAGCATCATAGAGGTGGAAAGAAGTACAATGGCTAAAACAAAAGTACCCAAGATATTTCAAATAGAATTAGTGAATACCTCAATGTATTTACTAAATGTGCTACCTACCAAGGCATTGAAAGGGAGAACTCTATATGAAAAATGATTTAGTAACTTATTATCTATTACAAACCTAAAAGTTTTTAGTAATTTATGTTATATAGATGTTCTTAAAGTTTAGATGAAAAACTTGGACAACAAAAGTTATCTTGAGGTGATTTTAGAATATAGTTACACAAGTAATACTTATAGAATCTTTAATCTCACATCCTTATACAGAAGTTTGATTAGAATTCTATTGCATATGATAGACACAAGACTATATTTGATATATACAACTAGTTTGCTATTAAGATTTTTAGAAGATTTTAGTAAAATCTACTTTGGTATAACTAAGAAAGTCCTAAGGTATGTAAGAGGAAAATAAGAATTTATATTAATCTTCAAAAAGGATGAGATCATTGTTTTAAGAGGGCATGTTGATAGTGATTGGGTTAATGAGTTAAGAAGCACTTCTATTTTTAATTTTGCTCTTAATTGTGGTGTATTTACTTAACATTAAAAAAAAGAAATTTATTGATAAGTCTTTAGTTTAAACTGGATATATTTCAATTGCTAGTCCTTGAAATCAATTTATATGGCTAAGGAATTTGTTAATTGGTCTTAAAATGAAATAAAATGGTGTTACTTCTCTTTATATTGATAACAAGTCTGTTATAGCCATCGCAAAAAATTCTATTTAACTTGGAAGAACTAAGCTTATTAAAGTCAAGTTTCAAATTATTAACGAAGTAGAGAAGAAGGGAGAAGTAAGACTTGAATATTGTTATAGCAAGTGATTGATATAATGACTAAAGCTTTATTCATAAACTAATTCATCTATTTAAGGTACAAGCTTGGAATTTCTTGGAAATACATCAAAAAGAGTGTCGATATTTATGCATTTTCTTTGAAACATGAAGGCCATTATTCCCTCGAGTCTAATTTGTTTTGATAAAATACTTCTTAAAAAAGAACACAGTCTCAGGGACACCTATATACTAGTAAGGAATATGTCTTAGAACACGATTTTCTAGCACATAATGTTCAAGATGATGAACTAGACAATAATATTTTAATCTTTTGATAATCTTTACAGTGAAAAAATAATCTTGTTAAATTATTAGTTAAATACTAACAAACCAAAAAATACTATCAATATAATTTATATTGATATGCCTCTTTTATGAGGTTAATAGTAGTTCTTATATTATTATCACATTATTACATTATACGAGATGTTTGTTAGGCTTTCATTTTGTGTATCTATGATTTCTAAGATTTTTTAGATTATAACATGTCATGTAACTTATAATATTCTTCATCTTATGTATTTAGACATTTATATGAAATGAAAATTTATGGTAAAAGAATTTTACTTTTGTTGCTGAGGCTTACATTTAAATATGCAATGAATGTTAGAGAGATGAACATCACATAACTTAAAATTTTAATGGACATAAATGATAATAAATTTTACTAGAATTTAAAATTGTAGCTAAAGATCTAATTATGAATTAGCAAAAAATATATAATTATATTTCATTAATATTTTATCAATATAACCAATTTAAAACTATTATGTAACAACCCAGACCACCCGTTCACATATATTGTCCGCTTTGGGCCTTGGCTTAGCCAAGCCCTCACCGTTTTGCTCTTCCCATCCTTAGGAAAACACATCTATGAGGGAGAGGTATCTGTAGGCATTCTTCGTTCTCCTCTCCAATTGATGTGGGATTTCACAATTCACTCCCCTTTAAGGCTCAGCACCCTCACTAACACACTGGTTTGGGTACTGACTTTGATACCATTTGTAACAACCCGAGACTACCGGCCCATAAATATTGTTCACTTTGGGCCTTAACCTAGCCAAGCCCTCACGGTTTTGCTCTTTTCACCTCAAGAAAATGCATCTGTGAAGGAGAAATATCTGCACCTTTATAAGTCATATTTCGTTCCCCTCTCCAACAGATATGGGATCTCACAATTCACCCCCTTTAGGGCTCAGCATCCTCGTTGACATATTGGTCCAAGTACTAACTCTGATACCATTTGTAACAACCCAAGACCACTCGCCCATAGATGTTTTCTATTTTGGGCCTTGGTTCAGCCAATTCCTCACAGTTTTGCTCTTCCCACCCTCAAGAAAATGCGTCCTTAAGGGAGAGATATCCATACCCTTATAAGGCGTACTTCGTTCCCCTCTAAAGGGGGTGGATTGTGAGTTTCCCATATCGGTTGGAGAGGGGAACGAAGTACGCCTTATAAGGTTATGGATACCTCTCCTTTAAAAACGCATTTTCCTAAGGGTGGGAAGAGCAAAACCGTGAGGGCTTGGCTAGGCCAAGGCCCAAAGCAGACAATATCTATGGGCAGGTGGTCTTGGGCTATTACAACTGGTATCAGCTCTAATACTCGGACCGATGTGTCAATGAGGACGTTAGGCCCTAAAGGCAGTTGATTGTGAGATTCCCATATCGGTTGGAGAGGAGAATGAATTACGCCTTATAAGAGTGCAGATATCTCTCCCTCAAAGATGCGTTTGTTCAAGTGTGGGAAGAGTAAAACCGTGAGGGCGTGGCTGGGCTAAGGCCCAAAGCTGACAATATCTATAGGCGGGTGGTATGGGTTGTTACATATTATTAGTGATAGTCATCTTTGAGAATCTTAGGTTATAAGTGCACACACACACACATAATTAATATATTCAAAAGATTTTATATTATATGCTTATTTTTTCCTAAATTTTGAACTATTTCTTTTCTATATAATTAATTATTTGTAAAAAGTACATACGAAATGTGACCTTTTTCATTTTATAGTCCTAACTTGATATGCTAGATATTATTTAACCATCGATAGGAAGAACTTGATATTGGTATAACATAATGAAGTCATTATAATTATATCTTAATTTTATGCAAACATAAATTAAATTCAATAATTAGTTTGATTAATGCAATTAGATGAATAGCCATAAAATGTAAGCTTTTGGATTATCTTTAATTCCTTTAATTTTGTAATTGAAACTTGAGCATATGGAATATATTGTGATATAAGTTTTCTTCTCCACTGTGGGAAGGACTTGAAGCCTTCTCAATCACCACTCTTCTATTCTCTCTTTTGGGTTAGTGGTCCTTTGAAACCATTATACCAAGCTATTATTTCTAGGTAAAAACAAAACAATCTAACCTTAGTGGTACATGTTTAGCCTAAAAGAGGTATTTAGAAAGGGAATTGAGCAAACGTGTCAATACCATTAATGTTCATGGTTTATAAAATGATAAAGAATCTGCATATATTTGCATAAACTCTTGATAACATATACAGTTAAGACTTATATTTTATAATTTTTATGTCTTCAATTTCTCTTTAGTTAATAGTATTGGTTCTTACTATTAATTATAAGTTAACAGTTGCCATTTAGCTTTAATTGTAGTATAAGCAAAGTCTCGCTATAAAGATTTAAGAATTTTTTAAACATGTTTCACTGATTAATATTTTCCAGTTACTAGGCTTAAGAATAAATTCTTTTAGATGAAAATTTCCCTTTTCTCATACTAAAATGTTCTTTAGAATTTCCAAATCATGGTCTAAAAGCTAAAGTATCCATAATTTTATAAGTAAAACTCTAGAGTAGCAGTTTTTATAAAAGTGAAAACTATGCAATGTGAAGGATATTGAAGGAGCTAAGAAGAGAAAATGAAAATCTTACACTATATTACATCTATGGAATTGTATGATATGTTCAATTATCAAAGAATAATCAAGGGCCCTTTTGACACACCTTTTGAAGGTGGTGTCTTCCATATGTCATAAAGTGAACAATTGAGTACCCTTTTAGACCTACCAAGTTCAAATTCCTAACCAAAGTAAAGAGTTTTTATATGCTAAAGTGTTTAGAAGCTCTATATTAAATGAATATCTAGTTAAAAATCAAACTTGAATTAGAATTTTATCTTCCAATCTCCATTGGTTCATTTTATTAGTTTGGAATGCCATCTCAGAGGATTACTAATCTATACTAATTTAGGTTCTTCATAGCAATTGATTAGGCGATATCACAACTACAAAAATACAAAATTATAAAGTTGGAGATTGATCCTTTATACGTTTCAATGCATTCTTATGGCTATATATCTACTTCCTTTTCATTGAATGCAAAGGGTTCAAAATTAAGTATTATAATGTTTGTAAAGTTTCTTGTTTATACCTATAGGTTTATCATCCAAATATAACTAGAGATTGAACTATTTATGTTGACATTATAGGAAAATAGCGATCCCCTACCTTAGGAATTGAATAAATGTTGTTTTCATTTATATCCTCCTTCTAAATCCAAATGTAAAAGATTCTCAGAATCCCATCTACAATTTGTATAGGCTTGATAGAAAATCTTACAACCAGATAGCTAGAAAGTGGATTGTCAAGTATACAATGGGGTGAATTATCTTCTTTAAGTATATATCAATGCATGCAATAGATATACAATAGTATGGTAATTTGTACTTTAAAAAATGTAGCTTCCCCCTTCTACAAGGAATTAGGTATACTTAGTAAGAATTTATTAATTATGTTATAAGGGAGTGTTCATTATGTCTTGTACTTAGTACTTATATCATTATAATGATATAAATGTCGTTGAATGCACTAATATTAAAAACTTTTAGCAATATACTCAACTCTGGTTAGAAAATGTGGAAGAAACTTTGTATGTGGTAATAGCATAAGGAAACAATTGAAGCACAAAAGCAAGTACTAGCCTAATAAGACCAAAGTAATAAATGGTAGGTAATGAGAATATGTCACTTAGGAGAAGAAAGCACGCATGCACACACGCACTTGCTCGCACACATGCATATGCACACATGCTTGTGCAAGTACACGTGCATACACACAAAACAAAAAACTAGACCATAGGCTATGAACAAAACCATAGCCAATTCATCTAAAAATGTTATGAATTAAATTCATCATATTACCAAAATTGTCATATGAAATGTCACCAATTATTTGTAGTGGAACATTTTAAACGATATTTTCTATAATTGTAAACATAGTAAAATTATTAGTTATAAATTATTTTCATACTAGAAGCATTATAAAACATAGCTAATTATAAAAAAGAAGTCTATATTGGTGGAAAAAAATTGGTGCCAAATGATAGGCTATAAAAAAATGTAGCAAATATTATCTGGCTATAGTTTGTGCTATCATAGTTATAGGTTATTTGCTACATCCTGATAATTTGTAAGTATACCCTTTTAATTACAAACATATGAAAGCATAATAAAGTAGTTTGCAACATTTTGCATAATCCATAGTTATAAGTATTTTATAATGATTGCTATAAAATGTCCCAAGATGTTTTTTGTTGTGATTTTTTTGCTTATTATTATTGTTTGTATTATTATTTGTAAACATAGTTTTTAGATACTCACCGGTAATTTTTTTAATGTCATTATTAATTTGAGTTCCAATAAAGCAAGTCCAATATACAGTAAATCCATCAACTTGTGTTAACAAAACTAAAGAAAATTACATCATAAATAGATGATACTTTATTCCAACATATATTAAAAAAATATGAGTATTCTTTAAGTTTGTAAACAAATAATATGAAAAAACACCATAAATCAAATTTTGTTTGGATATAATGTCAAATATTATATCAAAAAGTCTTTTCCAAATCCATATCCTTGTGACAAATAACAAGCTCAATTCAAGTCAATTAAATTTATTATGAAAAAATTTACACACCAATTATATGTTTCAAATTAAATCAAACACCACATAACTTTACCATTCACAACATGGTTAATTAAAATGTTACCTATTGTTTTGTGGGTATGATGGTCACTTAGTTGCATCTTCATCGACTTCGTAATTTGAGAAAAATATTAAAGTTAAATCATAGTATATATATGAAATGATTAAACAAGGCTAGGACTTAGAATCAATATCCTTCACTTTCCTCTTCATTTCCATCATCATCTAAGCCAAGTAACCTTTTCAATAACATATCATGTTTTACTAATTTAGCTTAAGTTTCTTTTTGCTTGATTACTTAAACCTTTAATGCAGCTTTAAGGTTATTGTTTTACTTTTGAAGTTGTTCAATGATTGTCTTCTATGTAAAGGTTGAAACATTTGACTTAAGAGTTATAATTGAAGGCTTTAACATAACCCAAATGAGTTCCAAGTGTTGTATCATAAATCTCATCTGCACTAAGCTCATTACACTCTGATTTAGACTCTCCAACATTTCTTACTTACTATTATAAAATAAATGAAGAAAACCAAAATTCAACCAATATCTTACTACTATATTAATAGCTAATATACATACATACATACATATATACATATATATTTATATAATTGAACAAAAAATTGACCAAATTTTATATTTTATATTATATAATTTGTTTACTTCTTGCGATACCCATCTTTTACCATCCTTATAGTGAGTGAGTTCATATAATGTGATCTTATTACACTCATGTCCGTCTAGTACCTTCTTACTATATTTTATAAAATAAAAAATCAAGGCATAATAAACAATTTAATGTTTATTCACTAAAGTACAACTTGAAAACATAGATCTTACATATTCATTTCAAATAACTACAAATGACTTGGACCTTGATTATGAGATGTTTTCATTTATGATTTGCTCATCTTTTCCTTCTTACAATTTTTCTTAATTCAAGAAAAAAATCATTTTATCCATTAATTCATTTGACAAAATTAATGTTTGTAAGAATTAAGGAAAAAAAACAAACCTAAACTTTTGGGTCAAAACAATAATCATATAAACTATTCCAATTTTGTTCACTCATTCTTTTTGGTATATGGTTTCATGCCTTCACATCTAAAGAAATGACAAATTGCTTATGTAACTTGAAATGCCAATCTCTAGTATTTTGTTTAAATAATGAAGTAACACAGTTTGAATCTTTTGAGTTCTAAATATCCAGAATATTCAATTTCAACCATGTACAATAAGTCAAAATGTAATTTATCTCAAATTCATTAAAACAATAATATATAAATTTAAAGATTTTGAATAATTACTGTAGCTTTTTCTAATGCATTTTTAAGCAACTTGTCTTCCTCTAAGTCCTTAACATGTTTCAGATAAGGTAGTTGTGTTCTTGCAATAATTCTCAACTCACTTGACAATTTTGTAGACTGGACCTTATTTACAGGATAATTTTGCTTAGGATCAATATGTATAGATAACTTGCAATTTATTGCAATATTCATTTGTTGCAATTCACAACCTCTAGTCTTACTTCTATCTCTTTTTTCCCCTAAAAGTAGAATTAGAAGCTATTAATAAATGGATATGATAAGGACAAGCTTAAATTGTAAAGATATATATTATAGCATAGGTATACTTGAACGCATAAATAAATTTCAAACTTGCATAACTAACTCTGTTGTTGTTTGAGACAAAATTTTGTTGTTGTCTAAGATTTGAATTTATATATTCAATTCACTAATTTGGTAGAACTTGCTAATAAAATTTTATTTGGTTATGTTAATTGGACCTATCTCTTTTATTTTGGATTGATTTTGATGCTTAAATGATGAAATTAATATTTATTTTATTTTTAGAGTTGGCAAAAGGAGGTTGCAACAAATTGGAGCATTATTTGTCAAAATCAAGAATTTTGGGAAAAAGTGAATAGATTACTGTAGTGGATAAGGCGAGAATATAGCTAATGCCAAATTCACCCAAAGAGTTTGAATTGAATTACGAAACTTATTTCTAACCCTATTATGTAGGGATTTTGATTTGTTTAAATTGGAATCTTGGCAAGATAGAAGGAGGCTAGGATTCGAGTAGGAAGAGAGGCGAAACATACTTTCTTCACTTCTCCACATCACTTTATTTTCATTTATTTGTAGTTTTCTCTTCATCTTTGATCTTTTCATCTATTTTGGTGTCAGAAATAAAGTCATGAGTGGCTAAATCCATATATTCTTATTCAAGTGAATTCAAAACTTTAGTTTTAACTTGTGACGTTTTGTTCTAAACCCAAATGTTTATTTTAATTTAATTATTTCTTGTTTTATGTTCTTATATTTCAATGAAATTAATATTAATTGAACTGGAAAATTAATTTGATATTAAGTATTCTATAGTTATCCATGAATTCAGTGCTTTGTAATTGTCATAAAGGATTGGTACAAGTGGAAATAGTTATTTGCATATTTAATTTATCAAAATAAGAAAATTAAATTAAATATTTGTAGTTATCTTGATTATTTAATTTAGGGTTTACTCTTTTTCATTAAGCATATTGCTGTCATTTAATTGATATGGAATGCTATCATACCTAATCAATTTATGGTAAGTGGGGTTTGAATGTTGGATTATAGTTATCATCATAGGTTTTGGACTAACTGCTTGAATGGTGAAAATTATTTTTTTTAGACCAAGGATCAAAGTGTAGCGTACCAATCCAATAGAGCATATTCCTGAGCATATTAGAGGAGATTCTAGGCTATACTCCACTAAAATGATAGGTTAGAAAACAATTCAAAAAGTTTTTTTCCTCCTTACACATAATATCATATAGGACGGAGGCATTTTAATCAACATATTGCCAAATTTTGACCCTACTTTTAAAAATACCTTCTATATTTAACTTGTGTAAACCACATAAAGGAAAGATCAACTTTCTTTTAAATTATCTCAACAATATATATATATATATATATCAAAACATTTCATAAATCTTAGCATTGTATTTAATACCCAAAACATACACCAAGTAGCAACCGACTGTATATCACAATTTGTGTAATATTAAAAAGACATAAAGGAAGTCTGATATCAACAAGATAATGTGATAGTGTTATTCTTAATGCAAAATAACTAGAGACATCTATAGGTACAACTAATCTTGACCACTAACTCATGTCCAAATGTAGAAGTTATACTCCAACTAAACTAGCTAGATATCTCCTGGACCTGAAGACAACATTGCAATTTTGAAGAGTTTGTGAACTTAGTGAGTGAACCATCATTGATGGAACTCATGTAAGTCATATCATAGAGGACAATTCCAACAATATATTATTGCACATCAACAATCATATCATTTAGAACAGTTGTAATCACAATATGACATTGTCAACGATATCCAGATGTATTGAAATATTTTGATTCAATTAGAACATATCATATATGAAAAAATGTGAATGCAAATGCACATGTGCTTTATTTCTTCTTTCTTTTTGTTGTGATCAAATATGCCAATTCACGGCTTAGGTTTCAAACAATTTTTTACCTATCAATTTAATGAGCATTATAGCCCTGATCATATTACAACCTTTAAGCCCTTATTTCTGTAACATCCCGTTTCCATATAACGGGTTAAACCCTAGAAACGGGTGCACGAGAGATAAATCAGTGAAATTAGGAAAAACACATCTCATGCTCATGCATTTGTGAACAGTGATTGTTGCACATGAAAAATATCTGTACATGCATTCATGA
>JANQBM010000004.1:13793140-13812970 GCA_025594535.1 Erythroxylum domingense | reverse complement strand
CTTTGGATTCTTAGATACATCATTCATGTTAAATGTCTCTTGATCATCATCAATCCAAAAGATATAATTCTTTTCATTATCATCTTCCTAAGCTTTTTTTATGTTCACCTTTGGTATATCAAAAACTGGTGAATAATAGGGAGGGTTGGCATTCTTTTCTTCAATCTCTTTTCTCGTCTATTGTTCTTCAATAAAGTAGGGTTCAGCATGGTGTTCCACTGGTTCTTCTAACTCTTCCTCATTCTTAAGTGTGATAGCCTTATATTGCTCCCGTTGATGTAATTCCATATTTCTTAGAGATTCTTCCACTATTCTCCTACAAAATTCACTGGAAAGTTTTCTTAATTAAATCTCCAGGTTGTGAATAGAAGCAGCATGATTTTCAAGAATTTAATTGAATTGTTTTCCAATCTCTTCTGATTTTTATCCTGGATGGAAAACATCCTCTTTTGGTTCTCTTCATGAGCTGCTAGTTTGGAACCAAACATCTCCATAAACTTGTCTAACTTACTCTCCATTACTAAAATTCGATCTTATTGAAATTTAAATAGGTATTGATTTCCCATGGAAGTACTTGCATTATTGAACCAATAAAAATGTGGGTGGTTTTGCCATCCTGTATAATACGTGTTCTAATAAGAATCGACAATTCCCCAATCATACTGCACTTCATTGTAATTTGTAAAAGTTCCTTGCTCCTTATAATAATTATCTTCCGTCATTGTTCTTTCTATTTCTTCTTGGCATCTGCTCTTTAGATTTCTCATTCCTCATTATAAGATGTCTTGATGTCTCTCTACTTTACACCTCAAACTTCTTCTTTACTAATTTCTGTTGATCTTCGTGTACTCCTTGTGTTTATGTACTTGCAAATACACAAGGAAAAGTATCAAAATTCTTAAATCAAAGTATTCAAAATTAAACAAGATGCTAAACAATCAATCCCCGGCAACGGTGCCAAAAACTTGTTGATGGATTGTATAACCTATCTACTTATTTTACGCTCAAAAACTGCAAGTGAGCGGGTCGTGACTTGTAGTTAGAAAGAGTGGATATCGATCCCACAAGGATTTACGCCTAGACACCACTTAATTTAGAAAAGACTTTATTTAAGAAATAAAATTGTTTATTGCAATTAATCTACAAAATTAAATTAAAAATAAAAGACTAATGTAAACAATGGATAATACCACAATTGTTGAAAATGTGAATTCAAGGATCTAAATGTTAGATATTACTTTTTCCTTATTCTGTCTCGCTCATATTTTATTGATTGAATTATGTCTCACCCTGGATTTCTGAATGCACTAATTGCCCTCTCTCAAGGTGTAACTATTTGTCCCTAATTGAATTAGCGGGAATCGATTAGACGATCTCTCAACCTACCCAATGACTCTACCGATTTAACTAGTTATTACACTATCATATGGATGATCAATTGACTAATTGAGATCTCTCTTCTAATTATTCAATAAAGAAAGGAAGAGATTAAAATGATAGAAAGTGAATAAGAAAACTCCTTCTCTTCTTTGCCAAAATCTGGAATTTTAGTGTTGATGTGCTATGTTGCCCAATCTTGATGATGATCCTTGTTTTCAGTCATTCCTTGATGCTCCAAACATGTGCTCTTCACCCAAGGATGGTCTTTCTACAGGTAGGTGTCGTCTCCCTTAAAGATGGAGGCTTAATTGTCTTTATTCCAAAAAATTAGGTTTAATGAAGCCTCGTAGATTGCCTCAAATTTCAATTCCCAAGCCCGTGGGAATCTGCATGATTCCCATAAGCATAGGAATTGTAGGCAGAAACATTCTGTCTTGATTTCTCATATTTATAGGAATTTGCCTAATTCCTATGATGGGAATTGGTCCCAAATGTAATCCTCTTGTCTTTTCTTCTATGCTCTCTTGTTCATCCTCCAACTTGCTTCCTCTCCTTTCCTACACAAAAATAAGCAATTCTTACCCTCAATTAGCATCCAATACATAAGAACACAATGGAAATCAAACTTAATGAAAAAATACAAAATGAATCCTAAACTAGAACAATAAACAACAATTATGCTAGAATTCACATGCCAATTACTTATAAAAACATATCCTAAGGCACACCTATCAGTGTCCTCTAGTTATAATTCTTAAAGGTAATGTGAGGCAACATGCAATCATGTTTTAGATTATATTTAATACTAAAACTTCGAGTCCTATATCAAGAAAGAAACATAAGCTAGAACATGCATGTATATGAGGTTGTATTTAATCTTCTCACATCTAAGGAGGGATATAGTTTATAGCATGAATGTGTCTAAAGTCATATTTAGTCAAATATGAGTCTTTAAGTCTCCAATTTTTCCTTAACCTTAGCTTGAGTCTAATAAGCCTCCTAAAGCCTGTGTAATCTATTTATTACTAGCTCTTGTAACTTTTTCATTATCCATATGTAATGGATCCTTTACTTAACTTTTCATATTCACGTCATTCCCCCCACCTATGTTTAAAAGAGAAAGATCAAAAATATTAAAAGTAACATTATCATTGTACTTACATAGGAGATCTAGTTTGTAAGAATTATCGTTGACCTCAATAACTAATTAACTAGAGGGAAGTTATCAAAAACACAAAGAGGAACTATACAATAAACCTAGGACCAAGTTTTAAAAATCCAAGAGTCTAATTTACTCGAGGATTATAACAATGCTCTTATTGTTCATAACTCCTGGATAAAACAAAAATATAAATCTTAAGGATGGATAGAATAACACAAAATTTTTCCATAATGCAGTTTTAACTAGGAGAAATAGAAACAAAATTTCCTAATTAACAAACAAGAAGGGGGATACTATCTATGAGTGGAAGAAAATAGAAGATATCGCACTCAACTATTTCAGAATATTACTGGGCTCCAAACTAAAATCACATAATACATTTGCAGAATTGGAAAGTGTCTAGTTTGAGGTTGTAGACCAAGATATAAAGAGGAACCTAACCTAGCTCTTTTTTGCTCAAGAAGTCAGGGAAACCTTATTCAGCCTAACTCCTAATAAATCTTGTCCTGATGGGTTTGGGGCTTATTCCTTCCAAAAAACCTATAGTATCATAAGACCTCTTCTTATAGAAATGGATTAAGAATTTTTTCTCACTTCATAAATGCTAAGAAAGATGAAAAAGACATTTGTTTTTCTTATCCTGAAGACTAAGAACCCTAACGCTTTATCAAATTATAGATCAATCTTATACTACAAAACTAGATATAAGGTAATATCCAAAATCATTGCCTCTATACTTAAGATGCCTTTTTCAAAGATCATTAGCCCACTATAAGGAGCCTTCAGACTAGATAGATCTATTGGGGCCAATATTCTACTTGTACAAAAGCTGATGAAGTATTATGATAGCGAAAATCTTATAAAGAGTTGTGTCATAAAGGTAGACTTTTATAAAGCCTTTGGAAAGTCTTAATATTTTTAGTTGTCCTCCTTCCTTCACTAATCAGATCATGTCCTGTATTTCTACTCCCTTATTTAGTATCCTATTTAATAGGTTCCCTACTCAATTGTTTAGAAGTAATAAAGGAATTAGAAAAGGAGACCCTCTATCACCTTATTTATTTGTATTAGTAATGGAAATACTTAACGGACTACTTGGAATTCACCATCTTTCATTGTAGATGATGTTTTAGTATTATATAGAGCTGACCCTCATTCCTTAAAACTAATGATGAAGATTTTGAGCTTGTTCATTGAATTGTCAGGGCTTAAAATGAATATGTAGAAGAGTTGAACTTATATCTCATCAGATGTATCTTGGTTGGAGCAACTAAAAACCATTTCAGGCTTAACTATTGAAAAGGCATCCTTTAACTATCTAGGTATTCCTATCACAACTAAGAAACCTACTTATCTTGATTGCCTTCATCTCTTGGAAAATTTCAAAGGAAGTATCAACAAATGGCATAATAGAGTTTCTATTAACTGCTAGAAGTCTTCAATTGATTTCTTCATTTTTGAGGAACTTAAACACCCACTATTCAACTCATATTTGTTTTCCTAAAAAGATTATTAAAGATATAGAAAAGTGAATTAAGAAATTCTTATGAGTTGGAAAAGCAAATGACTCAAAAGGAGCAAAGGTTAGTTGGCAAGACCTATATATTCCTAAACAATGGGGTGGATTTGGTATTGTTTCTATTCAGGATATGCAGAAGATACTACTTACTAAAAGGTTAAGGACAAGGAAGGTCTTTGATCTAAATGGGTCAATGAATTCTATATTGAAGATTCTAACTTTTGTAGGCTGAAATAGATTAGGGATCACTTTTGGATATTTTCTAATATACCTCAAATCTATCCCCATATACAAGTAATAGAGGGTGATGGGAAAAATGTTTATCTTTGGTATGATAATTAGGCACCTATTAGTCCCCTTCATTAGATACAGGATCTATATGCCCTCAAATCTAGATTCCCTGAGAATACGTCAACTAAAACTCAATTTAGTGGTTAGGCAGAAACTGATACTTGATAGTTTATATCTTGGTTTGGCTAGAGGTGAGAAATAGAGTTTGGATCAGTCTTATATCTAATATACTCCCAAGAGGCAGAATTGAAGTATACAAATAATATCAGTTGAGTATGAGGGTTATGTTATACCTATTCAAATAGTGAATACTTGTTGTAGCTTAAAGAGGTATAAGAAATAGTGAGGCCATCTCAATAAATTCTTACTCTCCTTCATGCAATAGTATTGCTTTAACATGGTATACCTTAACCTAATCACGATTGAGCATTTTGGGAGATAATAAGTATCTCTTGGACCATATGAAATTGTACAACTTGTAGGGCCATTAGTTTTGGAACATATCATGAATATGTGATAACTCTGATGGTAATGTAATCTGTAAGCTAATGAAGCAGCTTCCAAATTTGTCAAGAGTTGAGAGGAAAAGTCGAGGATGAAGACTCGTAGATGAAGTGATCATCTCAGGTGACGAGCCTGAGTGGACATATTATACGTGGTCTAGTGCCATTTGTTAAAACATGAGACAAATGTCTTATTTAGGGCTTTTTATCTTATCTGTTGATTTATTTTGCCATCATCAATTTGCATCCCATAAGTTTATATTAGTGTATTTACCAAGACTATATTTGTATTACTTATTCCTATTATTTTTATAATGAATTTCTTTACGTTTAAAGAAGATTATACTATATCCTTAATAAATATTTGATATAAATTAGCTTTCTAATTGCTTTCTTAATTACTTTCACCTTTTTCTCATATACATTGTATATTTTGCACTAATAACATAACTAAGTATAGATTTATTTATACAAAAAGTACACCTTTCATGTTAGTATTGTATCTTGGAATACTTTTCATTTAAATATGTGACTGATATTTTATTGTAAGTATGATGTTTGTTTGTTGATTGCTTTAAATTGAAATTTCAATCATGAAACGCATATTATGTAAACATTTCCTAAAAAATAAAAGATAGATACGGTGGTTATCTCAAATTATTTAAAACTATAACTCTAAAGGGATAAGAAACAAAGAAAAAATATAAGCATCTAATTAGATCATTAGAGAATTTTCAAGAGCAAAAAAACATCATAAAATAAAAATTGTTGGTTTATAGCAAGTAAGCTTTCCACACAATAAGGATCAAAATTTTAGAACCTAATAGCGTAGTTATTGATGTAGTCCAATCCTTGTTTTTGGAACTTAGAATATTTAAACAAAAGGTTGGAGGGATTGACATTGAATTACTAGTGATTTAATTTAAATATATCTTATACCTTTTTAATGGAATAATATATATTTAGATAAAATTTTAGAACAAAGTTTGTTTATAGTTTGGGAAGAATAACAATTACAATCAAATAAAAAACACAAAAGATTTGTCTATTTGAGAACCTGAAAATAAAGAAGATCAATATGATTCTAAAACTATAGCAAAAAATCTTGCAACTTATAATAAAGTAAGAACTCGACATTTTAGTTGACAAACAACATATCGCTCAAGGGAAGATTGAATCTTATATTTTTATATTATTTTAATGTAATATTTTTAAAAATATTTAAGTGATGGGAATCTATCTACAAATTAATCTTAGGGAATCCATGAATAAGATTGAATCTTACCAAAAAGTTAAGTTAGACTAATTGGTACTAACTCATAAATTACAAAGAATTTAAGACCAATTTGCGAAGAATTAAGATTCAAATGTATAAAATAATATGAACACCACAAAGAAATTTTTTTCGATAGATTCAAAAGTTCAATAAAAAAGAATAAAAACACTCATCACTTTTAATAACTAAAATTAAAAATAATTGAACTATTTAAAACATTCTTTAAACAATATAGAATTATGATTTCCATGATAGAAATAAGCTAAGATATTGTTGTGTTTCAAACCAAGTTTCATACTAGAACTTCGACATCAAATAATACGAACTTTATATTGATAGTATTTGTGTTCATGTTTTCTAATTATGATTCTCAATATCAACTGGGTTGACACACGATTGTGTGTTAGGTCATGTTTGATATTGAAACTTAATTCTTATATCTAGAGAGAGACAAGTGCTAGGATGCATCTATAGGTGAGGTTATGTCCAACCTTTTCACATCTAAATAGGTACATGCACTACAACATGATTGTGTCTAAGTTCGTATTCAACCAAATATAGATCTTAAATTTCAAAACTTTCTCAACTTTGGCTTGAGTCCAATAAGCCTCCCAAAGCCTCTATAATGTTCTTATTTCTAGCTCTTGTAATTTAACCATTATGCATATGTAATGGATCATTTCTTATTTATTTATACAAACATCATTCCCCTTAACCTACATTAAAAAAAAGATAGATCAATAATATTGAAGTAATATTAACATTATACTCACCTGAAAAGTCTAGATTGTAAAAATTATTATTGATCCTCTCAGTGACTTATGGGCTATTACTCACCTAAAAAGTCTAGTTTGTAAGAATTATCATTGATCCTTTCAGTAACTTATGGAACATCCCCTCTCAGTTGCAACTTAGACCACCTTTGAGAAAGAAACCTTACCTTCCACATATGCATACAAACTCAATCATTGGGTTTAAATAAAAATTGTCTTCTACTCTTGTTAGGCTTGGTCATATATTGCTCATTCTTCTTTTTGATTTGATGTTTTACACATTTATGAAGTTGTCTCACAATCTTAGATTTCTTCTTTGCATACAAAATATCCCTCTAAGATAATGTATGAGTAACCACATTGTTGTTACATTATTTATACTTAGTTACAAAATGAAAGGTCTTCATAAATTTCATCCATTTAGATGACATTTATTTAACTTATCTTAGCTCTTTAGATGCTTTAATAACTTATGATCAAAATGTATAACAAGATCCTTAGGCTATAGGTTTTCATATCTTTATTAATAAGCAAAATCCTTGGGATATAGGTTGTTATATCTTTATTGACCTTACCAATGTATAAAGTTCTTTGTATAATTTTTATAATTCACATTATTAAGTTTCTCGTTGAAGGAAGCTATTAGCCATGACCAATTTTTAGGGCATCACACTCAATATGATAGTTCTAATAAAGTCAGGTAATGTTAATAAAGGTGCTGAACACAACATTTCTTTAATTACATTAAACGTTTGTTCTTGTTCACTATCCCAATAGAAATCTATGCATTCGAGACAATTCTAGTAAGGGTACTAAATCCTTAATAATATTTGAATGACACTAGCTTGCTAACCTTAATTATTGATATAAGTCACAACCATTCCTTAATTGTTTTTACCTTTTTCTTATCTTCCTTATAACTTTTGTATTATTAACATAACAAAGAGGCACAATTTTGTTTATGTAAAAAGTGAACTTTTTTCATATTTACATATAGTTATTCTTTTCTTAGCATGTCTTAAGTGATAAATATGTTCTTCTAACTACAAATTAGAAATTTCATCAAAATAGAATACTAAAAAACAACTTGAGTGTTCATATAACATATGATTCATCAATCTTATAAAAGTACTAGGTGCACTAATAAGGTTAGATGGTATAACTAACCACTTATACAATTTATATTTAATCTTAAAGATATTTTTTTCATTCATCACCTTATTTTATTATAATCTAGTGGTATGCACTTTTTTTAATTAATTTTGGAAAATAGATAAGAACTATATAATTCATCAAACTTATCATCTAACTTTAGAATTGGGTGCCTATAGTTAAAGATGGCAATGGGTCGGGTCAGGTCGGGCCCGGGTCGGCCTCCGCCCGGCCCAGCCTGGCCAATGTCATTGCGGGCTGGGGGCCGGCCCGTGCCCATATATATTTTTTAAAATAAAAAAGTATACAATCCAAAACGACGCCATTTGACCAAAATAGGCAAGCAGTGGGCCAGACTGGGCTAGGCCACAGGCTGGCCCGTTGCCCACGCAGGTCGACCATGGTCGACCCTGGTCGGCCTGTGGCCTGCCCAACTCGGGCCAAAAATCGGGCTGGGTCGGGCTAGGTTGAAATTGCCATCCCTACCTATACTTTAACGTTATGTTATTGATAGTTTTACAATTGATAAACATCCTCCAAGAACCATCCTTCTTAGGCACTAAAAGCATTGGAACTTCATAAGGACTCATACTTTTCCTTGCATGCCCCTTATCCATTAAATCCTTCACTTACCTTTAAAGTTTCTTTTTCTATGCAAGATTGCTCCGATAAGTAGGTTTGATACAATAGGCTCTAGTATAAACTCGATTTGATGTTCAATCCCTTTAATATATGTAATTCATTAGAAACATCATCAATCAACACATCCTTGTACCCTTGCAATAAGGAAACATCACTGGGAAGAGATACCTAAAGTTCATCAAAACCGAAAGAAACCTATTTTCACTATAGAAATCATAGGCTACCTAATATAAGATGGGGCTTTGGTATCTCTCCCTTTTAAATAATACTCACTTTTAAAACAAAACTTCTCTATAAAAATTCTTTTTAGTTTGAGCTCTCACTTTTACTCTCCTTTTTTCCCACCATTATTTCTTTTTATAGTTCTACACTATTTTTTCTTCATTCGCTCTTTTCATTTTTAGTTGATCCACATAGACCTATTTGGGTGTTAATGGTACAAGAGCAATTAGCTTGTTGTACTTCACCAATACCCATTTTGTTACCTTTATCTTTCCACATTTGTTAAGCCATAAAAGTTTATATAGGATTGGATGCTTCATAGTAGATAAACTCAGCTTCTCTACAAGCCATTTGTTAAGCTATCTTTTTCTCCCACTCTAAATAATCCCATAGGTTTTTTTTAAACCTTTAAAGGAAGGTATTTTCATCTTGCTAGTATAAGGATTCCTATCCACTCAATTAACCTTTAGGCTTTATCTTAGGATACCATTCAAGCCTAACTCCTCTCCCAGTCCTAATTCTACCTCTTTAACCTTAAATTCTAAGTCAACTTCATCAACACTTAAATCATCATTTTATTTATTGACTTCCAATAGGGGGTTTTGGATTGCACCTAGTATGTATACCCTTATTAGGAACTCATGGTTGTTATCTTATTTACAATTCAACAATTCGATGCAATTACTTCTCCAACATATCTTTCACCTTATTATAGATCATGTTCATCCTCTTAAATTGTTATTCCATAGCCTACATTATGCACTCATTGTCCTTTTCTTCCTCCAATGTTAAAATATCTATAATTAAAAGTTACAAGAAGTTAGTAAAAAGCAATTCCTCACTTACTCCCATATGTGTATAGTTTTAAAAGATATTTAAACCAATTATATTTCACTCTTTAATTGGATTTTTTAATGTTATTCTCACACCCTCTTTCCTTTTATCACTTATTTGCGTTCATCTCAAGCTCTTTAAGAAATTAAACAAACTTAAACAAAAATTTTAACTATTTAACCTTATAAAGTCCAAACCTAAATAACTAAAAATTAAAGGAAGAAAAAAATCATATGTTAAGTAAACACACAAGAGAATTTAATGAAATAAGAAAATAAATGACAACTATTAAATTAGACTACATTTTTAATAATTAAGAATTTAATCAATTTCAACAACAAGGATAATTAGAAATGATTGCACAATTGAAAAACTATATTTTGAGTGATATTTTTATAAAATTGTACCATCACAAATTCTTACTCATGAATTTGATTAAATAAGGTTAAGATAATTTGGTATGAAAATCATAAAAAAGGGATTAAAAAAGAAGAAACCTTATCATAATAAGAAAAGATAGAAAAATCCTAGCACAATTGATAAAAATAATTTTGATTTTGGTTGAAACTTTAGAAATAAAAGAATATCTAATAAACAAATAAGATTCACAAAAAAAAAACTAGATAAAGAAATAGAATGTAATTTAAAATGATACAAAAACTAAGGGATACCCACATTTGATTTGGAGTCAAACTTTGATACTAACTAATACAAAGTGAATTAATCATTGTGTATCATGAATAAGATTAAATATTACTTAGAATGCTAAATTAGATTAATGAGAACTATCTCATTGATTACAAAGAATCAAGAACTAAGTTCCAAAATTAGTTTAAAAGCCACAGAAGAGTTCAATAAATTATAAAGAATAAAAACACTCACGACTCCCAATAATAAAATTAAAAATATTTAATAATCCTTAAATAATACAAAATTAGGATTTCATTGGGAGATACTGGTTAGGACAAGGTCGTGTTCTAGACCTTGTTCCATACTTGAACTTTAGCATAAAATGACAAAGGGTCTAGCTTTTTCCTATGTGTGATTGTGCTTTCCAATCATGATTCTCCAAAGCAATATAGGCTAACACATAATCGTGTATTAATCCAGGTTTGATACTAGAACTTTAATTCATGTATAAAAGAGGGATATGGGCTATGAAACACACATGTATGAGGTTGTCCAATCTTTTCACATCCATAGAAGGATACAGCTGTAACATGGTTGTGTCTGAGTTTGTGCTTAGCCAAAGATGAGCTTTAATCTCCAAATCTCCCCCAAACTTAGCTTGAATCAAATTAACTAGTATTTTGTCTTCTTTTATGTCTAGCAAGCCTTGTATAATAGATCTTAAAGTAATACTTTGAAGCTTGATATGCATATATGTCATAAATTGGCCCATTCAAAACCTCTTTAACATTCTTAACTACTAACTCTTATAACTAATCCATTAGGCACATGCAATGGATCATTTGCTTGGCTAATCATGATTCCACCACCAATTTATGTCAATTATCATAACAAAAAACAACGTATTTTCTTCTATGTTTAAGAGGAATTTTAGCTAGTTTAACTTGTCATACACTTTTCCAATCAAATATTCTGAATGAATGCATCTAACCGTAAGATATTCTTGATTCATGAATAATCTCCATAACTTTATAGCTATCAAAACTCGATTGGTTAACTTAATAGTGAGAATATCAAAACCTTCATTTCTTAAAAAAAAAAGACACTCGTTCTAACTTATCTTACTTTTGGACTTGTTGTTTGTAGATCCTAGCTAGAGGTAGTTATGCATAACTTTTTGTATGGTGTTGAATACAATTTTAGGTGGAGATAGGTGACAAGAACAAAAAATGTATAGGCTCGTCATAATAGATTTAATAAGAAAAAGCCTACCTATTTAGGACAAAACCTTCTTAACTCTTAATTTGATTTTTAATTTGATCTATAAGAAAAGAATAAAGAGAATAATCCCTAAAAGATTGATGGTAAATGGAGGAAGACTAAGATCACAAATAGGAAGTTAACCTTAGTTGAAGCCAGTTAAATTTATGCAATGTTGAGCAAGTTAGAAAGATTTTGCTGATAAATGAAGCATGATCTACTCATGTTCATTGCCAAACCTGAGAGAGTTTAAATTTCTCATACGAATTTCAAAAGGAGTTCAACTAAGTTTAATTCATTATGGAAAAATAAGAACAAATTGCCAACTAAGAAAGATTAAATTTGTTTTTGGAGCATTTATGATGATATCTAAAATTTCTAAAGTTAATAATAGAACTCTCAATAATAAGAAACATGAATTCTTGAAAAGGAAAACTAAACAGGGAGGGAGAGGATATCTTTGCCCCAACCATTTTATCATTGGAGAAGCTTTTAGTAGCTTCCCTATTTATTAGCACTACTAAAGAGTTTATTATAATGCATTGAAAATCAAAGCAATGAATTTTCTAGGATATTAAAAAGCTTGTAAAGATAAGAGAATGAAATCCTAGTATATGGTATCATAGCCTTTAGAAAAATTAATTTTAAATAAGCATATATTGTGGACATTATTTTAAGGTATTACTATAACCATTGTTGAACAAGTAAGATGTTGTCGTTAATAGTTAAACTTGGAATTAGGTTAATTGGGTTTTGTTAAGAATGGATTCTAGAGCTCCTTCAATCTCTCTACAAAAACTTTAAGATAATTTTGTGAATAATATTGGAGAAAAATAGGTTTAAACTTGTTGAAAGTACCCAAATTGGCTACTTTAAGATTAAGGAGATGATAGTATTGTTAATTTCTTTAATAATTTTGCTATGTTTAAAGAAATTAAGAATTATACATGAAAGGGTGTCATCATATCTGAGGACTTTAGAAGGCTAGAGTTTAAATACAGTTTCTTTAATCTCTTGCTTGGTGAATGGTCTAAAAAGATTCTTGTATGACTAAGAATTAATTTGTGGAGTCCAAAATGAGTGATATATGAAGATGAATATTGGAGAATATTTTAGTACCTAGTAAATCATTAAAATAATTGACGGTTTAAAAATATAGATCATTTAGCGTGTGTAGCAATATGCTTGAATCTTATTTAAGAGCAAACATTTTATTAGAGTTTCTCCTTAGGAGCCAAAGTAGGAAGTATCTCTATCCTTAAGCAATCCAAATTTTACTTTTTTTCTAAGAAAAAAGTTGTGACATTTGACAACTTGAATACAGGCTTTTGATTCTTTTACTTTTTTAAAAGATTATAATATTAAGGATGTATATAGAGGGGATCTTAGCACTTGGAAAGCTCATTCTTTGTTGCATTAATATTGCTCATCATATCACCAATGTAAGATCTATTCAAGTGCTTTAGGTTCTCCTTAATTTGATTTAACTTTTTAAATATAAGTATTGATGTGACAAACATAAAACAAAATACAAAACAATACAAAAGAAAATCGAAAAGACAAGTGCACCTATTGTTTCTTATAGTATAATTTAAGTGAGTTGATTGTCATTCTCATGAGGACTATAGCTATTAGAACTAACCGACTTTCAATTACTCAATTTAAAAAAATGAGTGATGGATTTTAAAAAGAAAAATTAACAAAAATAAAATAACAAATAAGAGATAATTAGTCTAGATCATAAATAAGAATTAAACAACCAATATATAGATAGGATATAGAAGAAGAATCCCCCTAGAACATTTCTTGTGCTTGAATTTATCATAATTTAATGAATAATCCTAGCTACTTGGATCGACAGGAATTTTAAAATTACAATTTTACTCTCATAGTCAAGACACAGTCCCTATCTTTAAGTATTTTGATTTAAGGTTCTCTCAAATCAAAACTCCTAAAGAATATATTAATTCACTTTATGAATTTCCACGATAGATTTCACTCTAGCTTAGAAGGATCATATAGCCCTATCTCTAGCATTCAACCCTCATTATTCATTATGTGATCTAATTATCTATAAGATTTTTTTTACATTTGTTACTTTAATCATATATATGAATTCGAAGATGAATCTTCTATGTTCATCACTTTAATCCAATATAATACATTATTGTCAAGAAAAATATAATCTTTTATTAAATCAAAGAAATCAAATTAAATCAAAATATAATTCTAAGGCTCCTTCCGCCGAAAAATATATATCCCAATTTAGTGTATGAAAAATTAAAGAAAAATAATAATGAACAATAAAAGGAACAAGATAAAAGGATGAGTTTTATGGATCTTGAATCTCGATGTTCTTGATTGATTCTTTAATGGACTTCTTGAACTTTTCTCTAATTTTGTTTCATTTTTTATGTGTCCTTGAATCTCCTCTGATTCCCATTTTCTAATTTCCATGTTGAAAGCGAAAAGAAAAGGAGAAAATTAACTACATAAATAAAATATTTAGGTCTTTGCTTCAATCACAAAATTTCTAAAAAGTTGACCTTTTGGCTTTCATATTCCAATTAAGTTTACAACATTTAATATTTTTTTTAAAAAGGCCGGTCTTGTGATAGACTTTGAACCATTTAATATTTCTCTAACGGTGTTGGCCTTTAGAGCTTGATACAATCAATTAGATTTAATTAAAGCTTAAATAGACCCCAAGCAAAACTTAAATGTGATTAAATTTCAAACTACTCAAATTTTGATCAAGTTCGAGCTTCGATCAAGCCTCTCAAACTCGATCGAGCTTTGAGCTAGACTTGAATTTCAAAAAATTTTTTTTTTCCTTGACCTCGAACCCAAGCTTGGCCTTACTTGTTGCCATTCTTATGCGTTGGAATTCAAAGGGTCCTCCAGTCGTCGCAAGTGGAACCGCCAATTTTGAATATCGACCCTGTCTGAAATTATTTCTATACTTAAGTAGTTCCTCTTTGGAAAGATTACAAAAGTTCGTAGTTGTTAACGTAATTTTCTACAAAAAAGCAAACGAATGAACTATTCTTACCATTTTCTTAGAAATAGTTGCTATTCTTGCAATAATGCTTATCAAAGGAAGAGATTGACATTTTTCAGTCAAAAATTTTTTTTCGCAATTCCAGCAGCTGACGAGAAATTTCTTGAACAAATTGCACTCCCTCCTTTCCAGCTTCAAGAGAGTTAAGAGTATGCTCCAGAAAGTTGTGATCAGTTTCGAGTGATTCTACCCTTTCATTGAGATCTGAAAGTTCACTTCGAAGACTCATCCAATCAACTTCATCGTATTGATTGAGGAGTTTCTTCTTATGCTGATTGATTTTGTGATCTTTGTCTCTCTTTTCATGGGCAGGAAGGGTTAAACTAGATGCAGGTTGATCATTTACCTGATCATCCATTTGACTTGGCTCCTCATTCAGAGAATCTCCCACATCGTGTTCTCCATCTCTTGTTTCACTGGAATCAACACTCCCAGAACTGTCAGGTAAAGCCCTGTCTCGAGCAAATTGATGAAGTTTCCTCTCCAAACCCTCTAAACAGTGTGCAATGTACTTTCTCTCTTCTTCAAAACATGACATTGAAGTTGCGACAGAGCTTGGTTTTTCACTAAACATGGAGCTAGAAGTGACGTTGACATTACCTTTTGTATTAACCTTCTGCCGCAATTCCACAATTTCTTCAAATGTTACCTCTAGTGCCGATTCACCAGGATACTTCAACCTGAAATATTCAAGTTCCGCTTCCAAATCTTGTATTTCCTTTTCCTTCTCAGCCACAAGGTCATTGGCTTTCTCCAGTGCATCTACATCGTATTCTGCTTGCTCTTCCATCATTCTCAAGTATTGCAAAGCCTCCATATGGAGTGCTGCTTTCTCCTCTTGTAACCTGTTGATCATGGCCATCGCCTGATTGGCAGCAATTGCAGAAGCGTTCCTTTCTTCCTCTAACTCTAAAGACAAAGCACTAATGCATTCTTTATCATACTCAACTTGATGCTTTAATTGGTCAACAATGTTCTCACCCTCAACTTCATTCACATCAAGAGATTCAAACCCAGAAGACTCACCTATTTCGGTTGAGATTGATTTCTTAGTCACAACTCCATCGGAGTTGGATGCATCAATTATCTGTAACTCATTAACATTTCCCTGATTGCCTGGTAATGGACAACTTGAGCCAGTCCCTTGAGTTGCATTATTTTCTCTCGGAAATGGTTTCAGTTCTCCTATAGTTTGACCGGCATCCTTTTTATTGGTATTCTCTGCCACACAATCAAATACATCTCTCTCCTTATTTACAATGCTAGACTTCAACCCACCACTCAAATCTACAGAAGGTGCATTTGTTGGAAGCAATTCTTTAGAAACCTGGTTACTTTTAGTGCTTGTTCCACCTATTGTGATCATTGACTTCACATTTTCCTCATGCTTATTAATTGGAGCCTGTCTTATGATGCTAGATCCAGTGCTATCTGCAGCTAACAATTCATAGATGAAGAAGATAAATTACATGCAGAAAATATCTTTTACAAAATTAGGTAAGCAAGGAGAGAGATGAAGAGCATACACTTCTTATGCGATGCTTCAAATGGACCTCCAACAACAGTAAATGACGAGGGAACATCAAGTAAAGATATAAACTCTGAAAGTGCAGAAGAATCAGAATTCTGACCAACAGCAAATTTGACCTCACTCTTCTCTGTTGAAACTCCAACAGAAGCTTCCATCATATGGAATGAAAGATGAAAATCATCAAGCGAAATTAGTTTGGGAATTGGGTGGGTTTTCACATTACCTTGCTGCTGGTTACTGTCCACTAGATCCTGCCTACTGTAAGAGCCACGTTCTAAATGTTTGCCATCAAGAGGGACTCGTGCATTAGAAGACATATTGGTTAGATTTTTTGTGGCCACAGAGCTGGCACTTGACCCTGTAGGAAGTTCATAAACATCTTGAATCTTCAATCCCTCCTTAGGTGCCATTTCATCGGCAACACTATTATGGTCATCATCATCCGAAAATGGGAACTCGTTCTCAGAATCAGAAGTGATTTTGAGCTCAGTGTACGCTACATGAGAAGGATCATAACCACTTTTTGCTACACGGTTAGATATTACTGGACCAGCAAACCTCCCTCTCATCTTCTTCATATTTTCTCTGTGGTTCAAACTACGCGGCAAAGGAATATTGGGCTTAGTCATGCTACTTCTAGGTGATTTTAGTTGGAAGACTCTGTTGCCATGTTGTCTTGATATCCAAGACTTACTGCAACATGAGCAGAGTTTTGTAACATTAGAACCAGAAACACATCTGCCATTAAAAACTGAACCCTTGAAATTGCAAGCACTATGATCTGATCCAGTTTGAGCTGTCAATAACTTGTGCATGTCTGTGTTTGATCTGGGTTTGTTATTGAATGACAAGACGCATTCTTCACACATACCACGGGCATCGGCAAGCTTTCCATGATTATGACACGAAATCAAGAATGAAATTTCTGATCTATGGTCTTTGCAAAATAGATTCCTATAAAACTCAGGCTTTTCCTTGCCCAATACATGGTCTAGCCTGGAACAAAAAATGCAAGGCAGTTGCAATTCACAATAACTTGCAAACTTTGTCAGTAGATATGAGATTACAGCATGAATCAGCAGAAAAGAGATCAAAATCCATTCACATGCCGCAGACTTAAGAGCAGACAAAAACCCCAACAAATTCCTCTGTGATTTGGCAAATGAGATGCCCATTGCGGCCATTAGTACCAAAATCAGTCTAAAATTCCATAAGATGCTCAATTGAGTGAACAAACAAAGGGTTGGAATTGGGCTGATCAAAAGAGAACATAAACCGATCATCCAATGGTGGAATTGAGGAGTCCATCCTGTATTCAATTCTGGAAAATCACCCAGATGCAGAAGAAAAAAGAAAAAGGGAAACGTTTAATCAGATCAAAGATAGCTTAAGTATGAAAGCCAACAACAAGAATTTGAGCGAATTTAACACAAAAAAAAAGGAATAAGAAGAAATAACTTCCATGGTTTATTACCAACCTAGACATTTTCATATATACTTTGCTTCCTTCATGTAACACAAAAGCTATTAGACTTTACGAATATGGAAACATAGGGCTGACAGATGATGTGAAGACGACACTACAGTTAGTTTTAAAAAGTCATCAAGGAAAGTATCATGAACTCAGCATAACAAATGGCAGTTGAGCCAGATTCTTAGAAACCCTTTAAATTGAGGGCACCATAGCCAAATGAACATTAACCATATTTTCCAATGCTATGACAAAATCAACGAACGTTGGACAAGAATGATTGAATTCAGCATCCAACGGATAACCTAAATACAGAACATAACGCCAGAATCAACAAGTAATGACAAAACACAATATAAGGACCAAAATAAAAACCATTTGCTACGGATAGATGAAACTCATTTGTTTTAAGAATTGGTCCAACAACAACACCACATTAATCCTTTTTATTTCATAATAAACAGATATAGATATTGCGTTCAAGAAAGATCTGCACTTCCTACATGTTAAAAGAACACAAGCGCCAGCAAATTAAGAGCCATGAAAGAAATCAAAAGGGTCAGTACCAAGAAGAACGTAGAATATAGAGAAGCAGTACCTGGTTGACGATGGTCTCAGGGTAGGAGAAGAGATTTGAAGGGCAATAAAGATCAGAGGTGAAGAATAAAGGGAGGGGAAGAAGTAAGGAAAGCGCAAAAAATAAAATGAAATGGGAAACTCCATAACTCGCTTAAAAAAGAGCGATCGTTGAGATTTCAGTTGACGAAAAGAAAGATTCTCATATATCTTATCTTATGTCCACTTATATTAAAATTAAAACAGTAACTGCCTGTCTCTCGAAAACTTTACTCGATTAAACAGAGCTCAATTATGAAAGACCTGGGCCACGTTGGGCTTTTGGATCATCCATGACCCATCCAGGTCAGCTGCCACCTACTGGTTCGAAGTCGATACTTGGGCATGCTATAGCTAGACTCCGATACCGAGCTAGGCAGCATCTGGCAATTCTTCTCTTCTAAGTTCCGGTTTCTTAAAAACCTGGAGCTAAGGAGGTCTGTGTCATGAAGATTTTCTTGCGACCTCTGGCTGTAAGTCGATTTTGTATGCCTTTTTTGTTAGTATACTAGTGTTTTATGTTTTCCCATCCCATGTAGAGGCTTGCAGGTTTACGGGGTTATGCGAGTTCGTTTGACAGATCAAAACTTCGTCTTGAAGGGGTTAAGGATATCATTGCCGTTGCTTCTGCTAAAGGCGGCGTCGGCAAGTCCACCACCGCTGGTAATTTCTTTATTTATTTTTTTTAAGCTGTTTTCTGCTCTAATGCATTCTATTCTATACATACTAGAGATTGGTAGATGGGATTGACCATATGTTACTCTATTCTCATTTGATTTTCTGTATTAATGTTTAATTAAGAATATTTCTAGTAGGGTAAGTTGGGAAGGTTGTTGAAGAAATGGTTACCAGTGAGCTAGGAGAAGGTTAAGTATGTGTGCTTCAGCGCATTTTAGTGTCCCGGTTATGTGTTAAAAGTTTAGAAATTTAGGTCCACTTCAATGGTATCATTGGTCTCTCTTAAGTAAGAGCAAATGGAGAGAAGTTGAAGGATTTTTACTTCATTTTCAAAGTACGAATTTAAGCAGATGCTCTTTGGCAGCTGTGGATTATACGTGTTTTCTGGTATATGCAGTTAATTTGTCCATTGCATTTTCTAAGAAGTGCCAATTGAAAGTTGGTTTGCTTGATGCTGATGTTTACGGTCCGTCTATTCCTATGATGATGAATGTGAGCAGAAAGCCAGAAATAACTGCAGGTAATGCTTCAATTTTGTGTGGCACTATAACTATAGGCTGCATATTGTTGATTAAGGGATGTGTTTTGTACACCTTTCATGTAAGTGTAAAGGCTGTTAAATTATGCACCAGCTGCTAACAAGCTAATGTATGCATGATGGAGGTCGTGAAGCTGTTGACGTGTGCATGAATTAGTTGAGAAGTTGTTAAATAACTGTTAGTTAGTTATGTAGTTTGTCAGCGTAGTTGGAGATAGTTATAGATAGTTGAATCTTCTTGTATATAAATAGTTTTTATTTTAATTCTTTTCAATTCAATTGAATGAGAATT
>JANQBM010000004.1:13763604-13793040 GCA_025594535.1 Erythroxylum domingense | reverse complement strand
TAGTTATAGATAGTTGAATCTTCTTGTATATAAATAGTTTTTATTTTAATTCTTTTCAATTCAATTGAATGAGAATTACTCTTTAATTTATGTATGGTTTCTCTCCAAAAAGGAAAGTTTCGTTAATGGTATTAGAGAATGATCTACTGTGCCTGTGATCGATTTATAGTGAGTTGCAATTTCTTTAGTTAGAAGATACATGGAGGAATTGCAAGGAGGCCTGAATGTAGAAGGCTTTGTGGATTCAACAATTCAAAGCAATGGAGTTAATGGAGATCCATTGCATCTTCAAGAGTCAGACCGTCCATTTATGACTTGTAACGACAACTCTGTCTGGAAGTAATTTTCAATGCTGGAGTAGGGCGATGAAAATGACTCTTGGAGCAAAGTTGAAGCTAGGCTTTATCGATGGAAGTTGTGTAAAACCTGATAGAAACTCAATTGAATTTGATTTATGGAGAAGAGTAGACAGTATGATGTTGTCTTGGATATGAAATTCAATCTCAAAGGAGATTGTTGAGGCTTTTATGTACACTAATTCAGCTAGGGAGTTGTGGTTCAATCTGGAGCAGATATTTGGGGAATGCAATGGCCCCTTATTATGTCAGTTCAGAGAGAGATAACTTCAATCTACCAATCAATTTGTGGTGAAATATTTTACAAAAATTAAGAGATATTTGATGAATTGATGCTTCTTATGCTATTCTTCAATGTTCATGTGGGGCTTCAAAAGCAGTGGGAGAAATTACTTCTTTAATCAAATCATGCAGTTTTTAATATGAACGATAGCTATGACCTTATAAAGAACCAAATCCTTGTCATGGATCCTTTACCACGCATTAATAAGATTAACTCAATGGTGCTGCAAGTAAAAAAACAAAGAGAGGTTCATATGGGAATCAATGATGGATAGACAACATTGCAATGATGATTGGATCAACAAATGTAAACAGGATGCAAGGAGGAACAAATGGGAGGTAGATGAAATATAAGAAAGGAATAGTGGATAAAAGCAAATTGCACTATGACCAAGGCAACAAAAGTGGTCATTTAAAGGAAACATGCTTTAAATTGCATGGATGCCCTGATTGTTGGCAGGATTTATAGGAGCAGAAGGGAAAATCAAGTGGAAAGAATAGGAGTATTGCAACAAATGTGGTTAAATGTCAAGTATGACAAAGAAAGGCAGTAAAGAGGCAGATTGGACTTCCTTGATTTCTGAATTGGTGAGACAAGAGGTGTTGAGTCGTGAAAGGAAAGGTGCCAATAGATCCTTTCACAACAAATATGGGAAAATCAAGTGGAAAGAATAGGAGTATTGCAACAAATGTGGTTAAATGTCAAGTATGACAAAGAAAGAGCGTAAAGAGGCAAAGTGGACTTCCTCGATTTCTGAATTGGTGAAACAAAAGGTGTCGAGTTGTGAAAGGAAAGGTGCCAATAGATCCTTCACAACAAATATGGGAAAATCAAGTGGAAAGAATAGGAGTATTGCAACAAATGTGGTTGAATGTCAAGTACGACAAAGAAAGATAGTAAAGAGGCAGATTAGACTTCCTGGATTTCTGAATTGGTGAAACAAGAGGTATCGAGTTGTGAAAGGAAAGGTGCCAATAGATCCTTTCACAACAAATATGCTTACATCCATGACTTCGCGGGTACTGTTCTAAACATTCTTTACTTTGTCTTGGTGAGTTGGATTCTAGCTCTTGGATATTTGATAGTAGTGCTCCTAATCATATGTTCATTAACCTAAACCATAGAAATAAATCTATAACCCTTAATCAAGCAGTTCCTACGTTTATGCCAGATGATTCTACAACCTATGTTAAATGCATTGGTGGTGTTATGATGACAAATTAAGTGATTTTAACCAAGACATTACACATTCCCACCTTCAAATTTAACCTATTATTAGTTAACAAATTAACAAACACATCACAAAATAACTTTGAATTTTATCCTTCCCATTTCATTGTACATGACTTGAAGACTAACAAGTACTAATAGTAGGAAGATTGTATGTCCTTGTCCAAAATTTCTTCTGTGAAGACAATATTAGTAGATTTACCCAAAGTCCTTTTTTGTTCATATTGTTACTTCTTTTCAATCATTGAACTCTTGTTGTAATTCAAATTGTACTCACTTATGTCTATGGTTTATGTTTGGCATAAAAGGCTTGGCCACCCATCTTCAAACGTGATTTGGCGCACTAATATTGTCAAACATGAATTTGATGAAGCTGAAAGTGCTTGTGACGTAAGTCCCTTTGCCAACCAACAAAGACTGCCTTTCCCTTCTATTACCATTCAAACAAACAGAGCTTTTAATTTAGTCCATGGAGACATTTAGGGACCTTATAACCAGAAATCCATTTTAGGTGCTTTCTACATGCTAACCATTGTTGATGACTTTAGTCATGCATTATGGACTTATTTTATGCATCACAAGAGGCAAGCTGTCCAATTATCATATTCTTTCACCAAAATGGTTCAAAATCAATTCTAACAACACATTCAAGTTATTGGAGAGATAATGGGTATGAGTTTTTGAGTCACAACTGTCAAATATTGCTCAATTAGCTAGGTATTGTCCATTAAAAAACCTATGTCTATACGTACATAACAAAATGGAGTTGTTGAAAGGAAGCACAAACACCTCGTACAAGTGGTTAGAGCTCTTGTCATTCAGTCTTCTTAGACAATTTTGGGGTGAAGCTATTCTCACTACTACTTATCTCATAAACCGATTACCCACTCCCATCCTTGATTGGAAAACTCCATATGAAATGATTTATGGTCATGCTCCTTTATATAAAACTTTGAAAATATTTGGATTCCTTTGTTTTGCCACGAATACAAGACCTCATAAAGACAAGTTTGATAAACTTACATACAATGTCTTTTTTTTGGATATTGTCATGGATAGAAAGCCTTTAGACACTTTAACCTTGACATCCAGACCATTCTTATATCCAAAGATGTTCACTTTCATGAGAACGTTTTTCCCTACAAAACAATACAGCCCTTAATGAAAGAAGCTTGTTTATCCTCAATTTCCAATAAAACAGACTTACAAGATATTAAGCCCATTGATTATGCTCGACTTTTCCCACCTATATACCAAATACATTAACAAATCAATCACCACCTTTTCAAACAGTTCTACAGGATATTGACCATAATGATCATAACTTTGATGTTCCTAACCCTAATGATCACTGTCTAGTTCCTGTTACTAATCCTCCTGGCTTTAATGTTGAATCGAGAAGAAGTTCTAAAATCAAGTTTAAACCTAGTTGGTTAAATGATTTTGTTTCCTGCACTATATCTTCTATCTATATGTCTACTGCCAGTACATATAACCACACATCATTACTACCTGCGTCCTTTCATTTTGCATTTATCATTTTTAGCAAAATTTTCAAATACTCAAGAGCTAGAATCATTCCATCAAGCAAAGCACATAAAGGAATGGGTGCAGGCCATGCAGCAGAGTTGAATGCCCTTGAGCCCAATCAAACTTGGGAGCTAACATAGTTACCAAATGGAAAACGAGCCATTGGTTCTCGATGTGTCTATAAATTAAAACTGAAACCTGATGGAAGTGTTAATTGCTTTAAAGCTAGGCTGATGGCTAAAGGATACAATCAAATCAAAGGGATAGATTACATAGACAATTTTTTGCTCGTGGCTAGAGAGTAAATAGTGAGGTTGTTGCTAGCTTTAATTTCTTCGAAAGCCTAGCCATTACGTCAATTAAACATAAGCAATGCATTTTTGTAGGGCTTTATATATGAGGAAGTCTATATGTTCATCCTGAAGGTTATTCTAAAGCTAAACCAGGTGAAGCTTGCAAATTAAAACGCCCTTTGTATGAGCTTAAGCAGGCATCACAACATTGGAACAACGAATTCACTCATCATTTGTGTAATTATGGCTTCATATAGTGCCATCATGATCATTGTCTCGTCATTAAGACATTTGGTGATAGTTTTCTTGCTCTAATTGTACATGTGAATGATGTTTTAGTGACGTGAACCTCACAAAAGGAGGTTATTGACGTTGAAAGGTTTTTACATAAGATATTCACCATTAAAGATTTAGGGTCAACATGGTTTAGAATTTGTTCGTTCTACAAGTGGTACAGTTATTAACCAATAGAAATACATTTTAGATGTCAAAGATGCTAGCTACCACTTCTCTTCCGACAGTGATCAAGTTCTGTGAAGATTTAGATCCCTTATTTATTGCTCTAGAGACATGTAGGCGATTAATTAGAAGATTGTTGTACTTAGGCTTTTCACAGCCTGATATCACCATGGTTTCTAGCAATTGAGTTAGTTCTTATAGCATCCTTGCTAGCAACATTGGGGTGCAACTATTCATTTGGTTGAGTATTTTAAGGTTGTCTTTCGATTTTTTTTTTCCGGTTGATAATCAACTTGTTTTAAGGGCTTATTGTGATTCTGATGGGGTGAGTTGTATTGATGCCAAGCGTCCTTGACTGGGTATTGTATATTATTTGGGACATCTTTGATATCATGGAAAACTAAGAAACAATAAACCATTTCTTGTTCTTCAGCAGAGGCTGAGTATAGAAGCATGGCTTTTACTATTTGTGAGTTGAAATGGATTAGTTATCTTCTTCAAGATCTTCACATTGATTGCCTCCTTGTTTGAGATGAATAAAAACGAGGATTCATTTCTCCTTAGCTTATTCGACCCAAATTGCAGCTGGCTGGTATGTTTACAAAATCCTTACAAGCCCCTGCTTTTACTTCACTCTTGTCCAAATTGTGTTTGGTTGACTTCTGTTAAAGCCCAACTTGAGAGGAGGGGGTGCATGAAGCTGCTGACGTGTGCATGACTCAGTTGAGAAGTTGTTAATAGTTGTTAGTTAGTTTTGTTATCAGCATGGTTATAACTTAGCTGAAGATAGTCACAGTTAGTTGGTTCCTCTTGTGTATAAATAGCTTTTGTTGGGGTCCCAATTAGAGAGATTTTAAGAACAAGCGAAAAGAAAGAGATATGCAAATATTATGCTTTTGGTGAGAACATACCAATGATTTAATTGATTAAAAACTGCTATCCACATCAATTAATGAAAGCTTGTATATATACAGGATGTGCAATCAGAATGCTATCTAAATAGAACTAATTTAGTGGAACTACTAAGCATGTTCTGCAATTGAAATCCTAATTTAATGGAACTTGTAAAGACTCCTAACTAACAAAGTTAGGCATTAGCCGACTTTATTAGACCCCCAATCAACAAAAACTTCCTATCTACTACAACTTGTTTTCTTAACACGTAGCATTGGTATTTTGGCTTTCTTCTGCTTATACATGTTGACCTACAGAGTTCATCATTACCTCCCCCTTTAAGCAGAACCTTGTCCCCAAGTTCATGTTGAGAAATCTATGTTGCAACATCTCCGAATTTTCCCAAGTGACATCTTCTTTTGGCATTCTCTTCCATTTTGCTAGACTTTCTTCCACAAAATGCTTACCCCTCTTAACCCACCTTATGTTCAGTATAGCTTCAGGTTCACAAATGACATCTCCATCATCATGCATTGTTGGCAATTCATTGGTGTCGTCAAGCTCACCTATTTGTTTCTTTAGCATTGACACGTGAAAAGCAGGATGAATTCTCGAACTTGCTAGCAACTCAAGCTTGTTAGCTACTTTGCCAATCCTTTCAATAATCTTGTGGGGTCTGTAATAGCAATTCACAAGCTTTTGAAAACCTTTGTTTGCTACTAATCGTTGATGGTATGGCTGCAACTTCAGGAAAACAAGATCACCCACTTGGAAATCTAGGTCTCGCCTTCTAGTATCGGACATTTACTTCATGCGGTTACTGGCAGTGGAGAAGGTAGTTTTGAGCTGCTGCAACACAACATCCCTTGAGACTAGAGCTCAATCCACCTGATTAACTACCGACGTACCTTCCTTGTAGTATGGAATGCTTGGTGGTGGCCTCCCATATAAGGGTTGAAAATATGTCATTCCAATTGATCTGTGATAAGTTGTATTATACCAGAACTCGGCCCAAGGGAGGAAGGAATTCCATTTGCGAGGCTGCTGTGCTATTCGAGGCAACAGTTGACAACTTATGATTGACCATTAGATTGAGGGTGGTATGCTGAGCTCATGCATAACGTAGTTCCTGATAATTTGAAGAACTCACGCCAAAAGTTACTAATGAATACAAGTTCACAATCACTTACTATGGATTTCAACATGCCATAGAGTTTCACAACATCGTCTAAAAACTTCTCTGCAACAGTTTTAGCCGAAAAAGGATGTGACATTGCCATAAAGTGAGCTGACGTTGACAAACGATCCACCACCACAAAGATTGCGTTCTTACCATTAGAAAGGGGTAATCCATCTATGAAGTCCATTGTGATGTTGTCCCAAACTTGATATGGAATTGGAAGAGGCTGGAGGAGGCTACAGGAGACTAGCGGGAACTGGCGACTTAGCCTTATTCTTTTGACATACAGTGCAAACTGAAACATATTGTTGGACAGATTTATGCATTGAGGGAGAATAAAACATATTCTTCAGCCCTTTGTAGGTCTGAAGAAGCCCCCATTGATCACCATATGGCGAATCATGAAACTCCCGCAATAAATGGCCAACCAACTATGATTTAGGAGGAACAACAACTCGATTTTTGAAACATACCAGGCCATTACGCCATTTGTATGGGGTTGCCGGACTGTCGCTTGCAAGGCTTGCAATCTCTTTCACGTATGGATCATTGGTGGTTCTTTTTTGATTTCCTCCAAAAGTGTGGCTTTTGGAGTGAAAAGTGGATTAAGGCTTAGGCTGCCTGCTACTTGAGATAATGCATCTGCGACCGAATTTTCCCTTCTCGGCTTGTAAGTAATTTCATAGTCATAACCCATTAGCTTTGTGACCCATTTCTGTTGCTCTGGTGTAGTGATACGCTACTCCAATAGATGCTTCAGACTCTTCTGATCAGTTAGTATGTAGAATTTACGACCCAGTAGGTACGATCGCCATGTTTGAATTGCATGGACAATGGCCAGCATTTTCTTTGCATAGACAGACTAAGATCGCTTAGTGATTTCAAAGGCTTGGCTCATGAAAGCTATATGTCTTCCTTGTTGTGTCAGAACTGCCCCAATTCCACTTCCCGATTCGTCGGTCTCGATGGTAAAGGGTTCTTCGAAGCTAGGCAATGCAAGGGTAGGGGTTGACGTCTTGGCCTTGTTTAATCTTCAAATGCAGTATTGGCCTCGTCTGTCCACAAAAATTGGCCCTTTTTCAACAAATTGTTAAGTCGTTGTGCTATGGCTCCATAATTCCTAACGAACTTCCGATAGAAGCCAGTGAGTCCTAGAAATCCATGGAGATCAATTACATTATTAGGTCTTGGCCACCTAATCATGGCTTCAATCTTCTTTTGATCTACTTTAACACCCTAGGAAGTAATTATATGTTAGGTAACTATGTAAGTTAATAAGCATGAGTGTTAAATGACTCTTAAGTAGAGAGCAGTAGCTTTGTATTATTCAGAAATAAGAAGGCAGAACCTTAGGGAAACCCCTTTACAATCTCAGGAAAACTTCCGCTAGTTCTTACTAATCTCCAAAACTATCCCCCTTATCCCATAGACTAATATTTTATATCTACTTATCCTAACAAACTTATAAGGAATAGATATCTCCTACTAACTACCTGAATCCCTAAAATATATTGATATCTAACTACTACTTACAGCCTATCTTCTTCCGTGTATAAACTAACCACTCTCCTCCTTTGTGTCCATTATTCCTAACAATACTACCCCTGATGAAAGAACCTTATGCCCAAGATTAAGCTTTGGAAATTGGCCACGGATAAGCTCTTGGTCCTCCCACGTAGCATCCTCCATCGGTTTGCCTTGCCAATGAATCAACCTTTGATTACGAGTAACTCCCCGATTATGAAGTGTCCTACTACCCAAAACCGCAGCTGGTGCACACAATTCAGGAGTATAGTCCAACTCTGGAGGTAACTATTCCTAAACATGGTGGTGCCCGATAGGCTTTTTCAATTGAGACATGTGAAACATTGGGTGTATGCGGGCTTGAGGGGGAAGTTGCATGTCGAAATGCAACGGTGCCAACGTATTTGTCCACCAAATACGGTCTATATTATCATGCTGAAAGTTTCGGGTGCAATCACTTAGGCATGGACCCTTGCTGATGTGGACGAATCTTCAAATACACTCAATCTCCTACCTGGATGTCATGAGGATGCCTACGGTCATCTGGATGACGCATCATGTGATTGCGAGGGCGTTCTAGATGATGTTTCAACTGTGTCAGAGCTTCGTCACGACTCATTAAATCCTACGCTACAGCTTCCACCAACGTTTCTCCAGGAATAATGCGTGTGATGGAGGGAGGAGGTCTGCCATATATTACCTCAAAAGGAGAACATTTAGCTGCTAAATGAAAACTGGTATTATACCAATACTCTGCCCATGGTAAATAATCTAACCAAACCTTGGGTTGTTCTGAGCTAAAACAGCGAAGATATGTCTCAATATTGCAGTTAGCTACCTCAGTTTGGCCATTCGATTTGGGGTGATAGGCAGTACTCAATTTTAATTGAGTTCCCTAGAGTGTAAACAATTCTTGCCAAAAAATGCTTAAGAACATAGGATCCCGGTCACTTACAATGGAAAGCGGAATTCCATGTAATCAGACAACCTCCTTGGTAAAAATTTCAGCAATAGAACCTGCTGAGTACGGATGTTTGATAGGAATAAAATGTCTATATTTGCTCAACCTGTCCACTACGACTAGCAAGGTATTATAGCCTTTCGATTTGGGTAGTCCCACGATGAAATCCATGCTCAGCTCTTCCCAAATGGCGCTGAGAATAGGTAATGGTTGGAGTAAACCTGCTGGAGACGTAGCTTGATATTTCTTACGCTGACAAGTGTTACAAGCTGCTACAAAATCAGATACAACCCTTTTCATACCCTTCCAAAAGATAGATTGAGCTATCCTCTTTTAAGTTTTGTAAATTCCCAAATGTTCCCCTGTCAGAGAAGTAGGAAACTCTTGTAAAAGCTTGGGAATCCATTCCAAAGATGCCGATACAACTAGCCTCCCTTTATAATATAATCTCCCATTTTCCAAGGTATAAGAAGGATGAGAATCCGATTCCTTCTCAATTTCTTCTATGATTTTGCTCAACTGTGGATCAGCCTTTACCTCCTTATTAATTTGCTCCGGGGCTTGCCAAAATGGCCTAGAAATAACCTGCAACTCCATGTCCTCGCATACCTTGGAGAGTGCATTTGCTACCTTGTTTGTACTTCCAGACTTGTAGACAATATCAAAGTCATATCCCAACAATTTTGCCAACCAATTCTGCTGATTTTGAGTCGTAATTCTTTGCTCCAACAAATGTCTTTGGCTTTTCTGATCCGTATAAACTATAAATTTCCTCCCCACCAGATACGGTCGCCAATGTTGAATGGCTAACATTAGCGCCATAAGTTCCTTCTCATATATGTATTTATTTGTTGATGATTCAGCTAATGCTTTGCTGAAAAAAGCCACTGGTTTCTTGCCCTGTGTTAACATTGCTCCCACACCTTTACCCGATGCATCGCACTCCACCGAAAAAGAGGTATTGAAGTCTGGTAGCGTCAAAATCGGAGCACTGGTTAGAGCATTCTAAAATCTCTTAAATGTTGTTTCTGCAGAAATATCCTATTTAGAATTCCCTTATCTTTAACAGATTGGTGAGAGGTTGTGCTATTTTCCCATAATCCTTCACTTACCTTCGGTAATACCCTGTCAGACCCAAGAACATCCATCCCTCCATATCAGAACCGAGTTACCGTTTGAAGTGACTTTCTAGTTTCAAAAGCTTTGAGAGATGTAGGAATAGGCCATTGTAAAACCGCTTCTATCTTCTTGGGATCCATAGCAACGCTATCTTTGGAAATGATGTAACCCAAGTACTCAATCCTTAACTTCCCAAAGGTGCTTTTTTTTGTATAAGCATAGAAACGATGTTGTTGCAGTGTATGTAAAACCTTCTTCAAATGAGTGATGTGGCTGTCCCAATCGGCGCTATAAACCAGAATGTCAAAAAAAAAAAAACTAACATAAACTTTCTAAGATAGGGCTATAGGATTGAATTCATAGCACATTGGAACGTGGCTGATGCATTAGTGAGACCAAACAACACGATGAGTGATTCTTAGTGGCCCTGATGTGCCCGAAAAGCCGTCTTGGGAATGTCATCTTCATTCATGCGTATTTGATGGTACCCTGTTCGTAGATTGATTTTGGAGAAATATGTGGCTCCGAACAATTCATCCAAAAGTTCTTCAATCACAAGAATGGGAAATTTATTAGGTATTGTGGCTTTATTCAAAGCTGGCTAATCGATACAAAACTGCCAACTCCCGTCTTTCTTCTTCACAAGAATCACTGGACTTGAAAACGGACTGTTGCTAGGTCTGATAACCCCGAAAGCTAGCATTTCCGAAACCTGTTTCTGAATCTCATTTTTTTGTAGATGAGGGTAGCGATAAAGTTTCACATTTATGGGATCAACCCCGACCTTAACTGGGATTTTGTGATCAACTGGTCTGTTGGGTGGAAGCCCTTTTGGGTGTGAAAAAATTGGCTGAAATTTTGCCAGCACTTGCTGTAATTGCTGCTGTTGGTAGTGGGCAAGTTTTTCTCCCATTTTGCCATTCCAGCTGTCATCCTTCTTTTGTTTCTCTGAACTAAAAATTACCATAACCGCAATCTCAATTTCAATAGTCTTCCTTAATGTATTGATGAAAATTAAAGATCTTGACAGATTAGAATCCCCTTTAACAGTGACTGTTGATCCCAAATACAAAAAATTTATGGAAAGATCTTTCCAATTGTGTTGCACCTCGCCTAACGAAGCCAACCACGCCATTGCCAAAATAATATCCACTCCTAACTCAAAAAGAAAAAAATCTCCTGAATAAGCATAACCTTGCATTTCCAGATTTAAGCCCTCGTAGTAACCTTGAGAGTCTTGTTTTTGACCGTTTCCCATCCTCACTCTGAAACTCGCAGTGGTCTACACTTTCCAGCCTTGTTTCAACGCCAACTTTTTCAATATTAAGTTGTGACTTGCCCGACTGTCAATCAACACCAGAACAGGAGTTCCATCAATCTTTCCCCAAAGCTTCATGGTCTTGGGTTGTGTCTATCCATCGGCAAAAAATTGTGAAAGTTCCATCCAGTCACACTGAACTTCTTTAACAACCTCCTTTGACATTTCGTGTGTGTCCAGACCTTCTTCTACCTCTGAAATTGCATCTTCATCATCTCCTAAAATATTCACTCTTAAACTTTTCTCCGAACATTTATGTCCTGGACCAAAAGGCAATCCACAACGAAAACACCTCCCTTCCTCCTTCCTCTTTAAAAATTCTGGGTAGGGGAGTTGCCTGGTCCTGTTGTTGTTGCGTGACCCTGTGTTCCTGTTAGTCCCATTATGAGAATTAGACCCCACCGATGATCCACTACGGTTAGGATTATAGCTTTTCCGCTCTATTCCGCCTGTGACCTTTCCCGAATCATACTCGCTATCCCGCTAACAGACCCTCCAATGGTCGTTATTACTTGAACTTTGAAACTATACTACCGCGTGTCTGTACGCGATTCGTAAAATTGCCAGTACTGGACAAATTTCCTCCATAAATCACCTACAATTTATCCTCAATATCGCAAGCAATTTCCATGTGTCGTAAGATTGTAGTGGGTTGCATTGATCGGAGCTGACACCTCATTTCTGGTTTGAGGCCACCCAAAAAGTATCCTAACAGCTGCTCCTTCGAAGCCTTGGGTATTTGTGCCACCAACATTTCGAACGCCCACAAATATTTCTCCACTGAACCAACTTGTTGCATGCAAGTTAGTCTTTTGTAAACGTTGCCTTGACTGCATTCTCCGAAACGCTGCAGCAGAGTGGGAATTAGCGTATTCTATGTTAACGTCAAACTCTTCTTACGCAGGAAGCGGAACCAATGCACCGCAGCCCCCTCCATGCTGATGAAGGTTAGTTGCATCTTTTCTTCTTCCTTGATGCCGTGGACCTCAAAAAATTTCTCCACTCGAGCCACCCAACCTAATGGATCTATTCCGTCGAAAATGGGTTGTTCGACTTTCTTGACCCAAGAACGACTATCGTTGTCCTTCTTACCTTCAACATCCCCCTTTTCGCTGGCCTCCGAGGAAGCTTTGTCACTCGACCCTTGTCGTTGCATCGAGTGAGTCAAGATGGCCTCCAAATGACCCATGCTGTTCTTAACTTTCGTCAAGTTTGCGACTTGCTCCCCCATGGCCCATGGTTTTCTCAATTCTTGCAACAAAGTCTTCCAACTTCCCTACACATGCCTCCATCGATCCGGCAGGTCGGCCCAAATTGTTAGGTAACTATGTAAGTTAATAAGCGTGAGTGCTAAATGACTCTAAGTAGAGAGCAGTAGCTCTGTATTATTCAAAGACAAGAAGGCAGAACCTTCTTCACAAAGGAACATTTACGATCTCAGGAAAACTTCCGAGAGTTCTTACTAATCTCCAAAACTATCCCCCTTATCCCATAGACTAATGTTATATCTACTTATCCTAACAAACTTCTAATGAATAGATATCTCCTGCTAACTACCTGAATCCCTAAAATATATCGATATCTAACTACTGCTTACAACCTATCTTCTTCTTCCGTGTATAAACTAACCACTCTCCTCCTTTGTGACCATTATTCCTAACATTATATGACCCAAATATTGAAGTTCTTGCTGACCAAACTCATATTTGTTGAACTTGACAAAATGAAGTTGTTGTCTAATTACTTCAAGGATTGTCCTGACATGCTCCAAATGTTGTGACCAAACTCGGCTATAAATTAGTATGTCGTAAAAAAAAACCACCACAAACTTTCTTAAATATGGCCTAAATATGGAATTCATGAGTGATTGATAGGTTGAAGGAGCATTGCATAACCCGAAAGGCATGACTAAATACTTATAGTGGCCATTATGTGTCCAAAAAATTGTTTTGTGTATGTCAAGTTGATAAACTTGTACCTGATGGTAGCTAGCTCAAAGGTCAAGTTTTGTGAAGTAAACGGCCCCATGGAGCTCATGAAGCCTGTCTTCGATAGTCGGAATGGGAAATCTGTCCTTGACTATAATTGCATTTAGAGCCATGTAATCTGCGCAAAACCGCCATATCCTATATTTGTTCTTTACAAGTAGAACTGGGGATGAGAATGGGCTTTTACTGTGACGAATCAACCCCGATTGTAGCATCTCCTGAACCTGTTTCTCTATCTTGTTGTTTTGAAAGTTTGCATATCTTTGAGGCCGAACGTCAACAGATTCTATTCCTTCCTTCAAGACTATTCGATGCTCTACATTCCATCTCGGTGGAAACTGTTAGGGTTCAGCAAACACATCTTGAAAGTTTGTTAGTAACAATTCCATATTAGTTGGAATTTTTGTGTTACTGTCACTAAAGGGTTTTTGCGAACAGATGGCATATACCGTATTCCCTCCTCGTATTTATGTTGCAATGGTGTTGTTATTGACAACTAGGATTGGTTTATGAGGCACTCCTTGCAGCCGTTGGCTTCGATTGTCTCGCACAAAGTCAATAGTTAACCTCTTCCAATCGCAGACCACCGTTCCTAGTTGTTGGAGCCACTGTATGCCCAAAACAATTTCCAATCCACTCAAAGGCAATGCATGGAGAGTTAGAGAGAATGGAATACCTTGTAGCAGTACGGGTACATTTTCAAATCGACCCTCGCATCGTAAAGGAGCCCCGTTTGCCTCTCGAATCTTGAATGCCTCGGTGGGTGTCATTAGTGGCCTCAATACTTCTGCTGCCTTGCTGCTAATGAAATTATGGGTAGAGCCGCTGTCTATGAGGGCCATTAAATCTTTGATTTTCGACCCGAGTTGTCACTCTCATCGTCTGACTGGCGGTCCAACCAGTCAAGGCATGAAGGGAAATCTCGAGTTCGTTGTTATCTTCCTGCGCTACCGATGTTTTGCCATCGTCGTCCTCCAAATCACCCTCGAGGAGCAGTAGTTGCGATTTCTTATATCGATGCCAGGGAGTGAAGCGTTTGTTGCAATTAAAGCATAGTCCTTGGGCTCATCGCTTTTGCATCTCTTCCCACAAAATTCTCTTCATCGGCATGTTTGCTTTTGCTTGACTTGGGGAATATTCGATTGGGGGTCTCACTGGTAATTTCCTCGTCCCCTTTTGTCTCAACAACTGTTCATCCTTCATTCAGGCCAGGCTAATAGCCTCTTTCAAAGATTTGGGCCGAAATATCCTAGTGCTATCAGCGATCTCTTGTTTGAGACTACCAATAAAAATTAAGGCCTTCTGAATCCAGCCTTGAACCTTGTTCCTTAATCTTTCAAATTCTTGCTGATATTCCCTTAAGGATCCAGTTTGTCGAATTTTTGATAATGTTTCGTCAAAATCCTCACATTTCGTTGGGCCAAATCGGCCTCATAATTCAGATTGAAAATCACACCACGACACCTGTTGCCCTTCATCTCGGTATGTCTTGCAGAGCCATTGCCACCATTGATTTGCCTCGACTTTAAGGCGAAAGGAGGTGAGAGGAACCTTTTTGTGAACTTGGCGTATCTTGATATTCGAAAAATTGCTCCACTCGACTAAACCATTCGATGGGGTCACCTTTGGCGAATCTCGAGAATTCAAGCCTTGCGAGTTTGGAACTGAACATGTGGCGTCCCTCCTCTGTAACCCTTTTGGTCCCCTCTTGGATGTTTGTGGGTCGAGCTTGGGAAATACTAGCCCTTCCTTTTGAGGAAGGACTACATTGGACAGTCGAGCAATCGCTTCTTCCATTGAACGAAGCTTATCGACAAGGCCTTGCTCCATTCGGCTCACTCCATCTTGTAAACTACCTTGACTTGCTTCAAAATTCTCGATTCGTTCTTTGTTCGTTGACATGGCTTTGATACCAATGTTGGGCTCCCAATTAGAGAGATGTTAAGAACAAGCGAAAAGAGAGAGATATGCAAATATTCTTCTTTTGGTGAGAACAAACCAATGATTTAATTGATTAAAAACTGCTATCCACATCAATTAACGAAAGCTTGTATATATACAAGCTGTGCAATCAAAATCCTATCTAAATATAACTAGAAACTGAAATCCTAATTTAGTTGAACTACTAAACACGTTCTACAATTGAAATCCTAATTTAATAGAACTTCTAAAGACTCCTAACTAACACAATTGGCATTAGCCGACTTTATTGGACCCACAATCAACGAAAACTTCCTATCTACTACAACTTGTTTTCTTCACACGTAGCATTGATATTTTGGGTTTCTTCTGCTTATACGTGTTGACCTGCGAAGTTCATCAGCTTTTCTGTATTCTTTTCAATTCAATTGAATGAATTACTCTTCAATTTCTGTTTGGTATCTTTATTTCCAAAATGGAGAGATTCGTTCAAGGACAACAGGTTTTAGATTGTAATAAGCCATTGTTTGGGCTCATTATAAGCCATTGTTTGGGATCCATGTTATTCTTTTATGACATGATGTTGTTTCATGCTTATTTATAATTTTATTTCACATATCCTACTTTCTGGAACTTACAAAATCAATTCTTTTAAAAAGAATTTTAAAAGATAGAAGTAAACATTTCATTTTCATGAATGAAACCTCAACTTTACCATCATCCATCTGCCTCCTTATTTCTTTCCCTCTAAATTCATGGCAGATGAAGAAATTGGAGGATGAGTTCCTTTTAAATATTCACTTGTATTTTCCCCAATTCCTGAAGCTTTTGTGAATATGTGGACCTGTTCTGGTTCTAGTAGGGACTACGTACTTTAGATGATAAAAGCGAAATAAAAATCTATTAAGCTCTCTATAAGCAAGAATCTCACTTAAAGAAGGAATAATAGCCAATGGGAGAATCTCCACAAATAAAAGGTTCGAATGAGTTTTTTTTGTCCTATTCATATCTCTGCATGCGTATACTTTATAGACAAATAAAATAACTAGTTGTCTAGAATGACTGAACTTCTAACTACCAAACAGAGTTCTTATTTAACTAGTAAACATAACTAACTTCTAACTACTGAACAAAGTTCGTGATAAACCACTGATTACATATTCCAGGAGGAAACGTGCTAAACAAGAGTCAATCAGCAGAGTTTTAATTGTTTTATGGTTGTTCTACGTGTCCTAGAATATAGGGGTTAGTTATGTTTACTAGTTAAATAAGAACTCTGTTCAGTAGTTAGAAGTTAGTTATGTTTACTAGTTAAATAAAAACTCTGTTTAGTAGTTAGAAGTTCAGTTATTTTATTTGTCTATAAAGTATACGCATGCAGAGATATGAATAGGACAAAAAAAACTCATTCGAACCTTTTATTTGTGGAGATTCTCCCATTGGCTATTATTCCTTCTTTAAATGAGATTCTTGCTTATAGAGAGCTTAATAGATTTTTGTTTCGCTTTTATCTTTTAAAGTACCTAGTCCCTACCAATTTAATTAAACCTTTGCTGATTCACTCATAAAATAATTAAAACTCTGCTGATTCACTTTTGCTTAGCACGTTTCCTCCTGGAATATATAATCAGTGGTTTATCACGTTCTCATAATCATACTCAACCAATGTGATGAATTTCATCTTCCTAATTTTATTTAGTCTGCACAACATTTGGACACAACTGACCATCTTTCTACCTCATTCTTTCAGATAAAAAGATGATTCCAGTTGAAAGCTATGGCATTAAGTGTATGTCAATGGGATTTCTTGTGGAGAAGGACGCCCCCATTGTGTGGAGAGGTCCCATGGTATGTTATTCCATTAATTGCTATTATGGAAGCTTCAGGAAGGAGTAATATAGAACCATGCTCTGAGCCTTCCCCCGTGCTTATGAATGGCAAGCTTTACCATCAACATTATTTTGCATCCTCTAGAAGGATGAAATTAATAATAACTACGTTGCCCACCCCGTCCTCTCATATTTTCTCATTGAGAAAAGAGAAAGAAAGACTTCTGATCGAGAATCACAAAATGTCATGTTTCTTGCTCCTGCCTAGATTGATATTTCAATCTCTTGCTAAAATTATAGTTTAATTTTGTACCAGATGAATAATGATTTGTTCTTCTCTCTCATAGATGATGCTTATTTTTCTTTAATGACCTTTTTTGCTCTACAAATAGCTATTAAGGACAAAATTGTTAAGCAATCTGCTATAGTATAACCTTTCTAATGCTTTATTCAGGAACTTAGTTGAATTAATCTTGCAGGTGATGAGCGCACTTGAAAAAATGACTAGGGGAGTCGATTGGGGAAATCTTGACATTCTTGTGGTTGATATGCCACCTGGCACTGGTGATACTCAATTAACTATAACCCAGAGGCTGCAGTTATCAGGTGAACAAAACAGTAAATCTCCATGTTATTTTGATTGACTAACCAAAAAGTTGTTAATTGTACTTCTCGGTTTATAAAATAATTTTGCTGTTTCAATGTAGTTAGGTTGTCAGCCTCTAGTTAAACTGACCTAAGCTTGTATTCCTATTCTTGGATTGTATTCCTATAATTTTATTATGCTGTTGTTTTCTGCTTTCCTGGACACAGGCATCTGGCTAAGTATGTGTTTTGATTTGGGCGGAACCAAGTTTCTATCCACCACGGACTTTGAAATGATTTTGAGAAACACTGAAGATCTGTGTGCATTTATACTTTGTATTTTGGACACTGATTTCTGTTGAAACTTTCTACGAAGAGGAAAATTTGGTTGTCAAAATGAATCAAAATAGATATTGTTCAGTACACACAGCCTAGTAGCGACATCCCCTCCTTTGTTTGCAACGCTTCGCTTTTGAGTCCCATATACTAATAAACCACTGATTACATATTCTAGGAGGAAACGTGCTAAGCAAGAGTGAATCAGTAGAGTTTTAATTGTTTTATGAGTGAATCAGCAGAGTTTTAATTGTTTTATGCTTGTTCTACGTGTCCTAGAATAGAGGGGTTAGTTATGTTCAGTCATTCTAGGCAACTAGTTATTTTATATGTCTATAAAATAGACGCATGCAGAGATATGAATAAGAAAAAAAACTCATTCGAACCTTTTATTTGTGGAGATTCTCCCATTGGCTATTATTCCTTCTTTAAGTGAGATTCTTGCTTATAGAGAGCTTAATAGATTTTTGTTTCGCTTTTATCTTCTAAAGTACCTAGTCCCTACCAATTTGGTCTCAGAGCCAGTTCGAAGATGGTGAACACACGCTCATCTTCTTCTGATCAACCAAACCCACAAAACAGCCAGAACCCATAGCAACCACAAAATCCACAGAATCCTACCACTAACCTGACGGAAGCTCTTTTGTCGCAATTCTCTGACATGGCTGCCTAGTTGAGTAATCTCAACTCAGAGATGATTGCTTTGAAGACATCCTCCAGCAAGATTCCTCATGTTGAAGGCAATCATGGTAATCGAGAAAGGGGCAAAACACGTGTGGAACTTCGATGATGAGGACGATTATGACATACCATGGTGGCTGAAAAATCCGTCCAAGCGTCCATCAACTAAGATTGAGTTTCCCAAGTTTGAAGGTGGGGACTCGAGAGGATGGATTTTGAAGGCTGAAAAATACCTTCGCTATTATCACACTCCTGATGAGATGAAGGTCGACATCGCTGCCATGTACCTTGAAGGTGATGCTCTCGATCTCTTCGCATGGATCAACACCGAACGGACTTTGCTTTATTGGGAGGAACTCACGAAGACGTTTCAAGAGCATTATGGTCCGGCAGAGTTTCAGAACCCAGACGAGTATCTCTGTGGCATCAAACAGACGGGAACAGTGCAAGAGTATTGTCAGGAATTTGCTAAGCGATCTGCACGAGTGAAGAATTGGCTAGAGCACTGTCTCTTAGGTGTTTTCCTCAACGACTTAAAGGAGGAACTCAAGGCAGACATGCGCATCCAAAAGCCAAGAACGATATACAAGGCGATGAGGTTGGCTATTGAATATGAAGCCAAAACTCGGATCGGATGTGGGCCTAAACTGAGTAATTCATCCAATCTGACCCGACCCAACACCAATACCACCTGAGCTGCACGTGATTCACGTTTTTCTGGAGCAAAAACTCAGCTAGCAACTAACGCGAACATGTCTTCTTCAGCGCAAAATTTGACAGCGAGTGCATGGAATGTTGAGAAACAAAAACGGTCAGATAAGGGACTCTGTTTTCGATGCAATGAGAAATTTCAGCTGGGTCACTATTGCAAGGCAAAATTATGGAAATCACTAAAGAAGGCGAACCAGTAGTTGATTTCGAATATGAAAATAAAGAAGATTCAGAGATGCAAGCCGAAATATGGAAATCACTGAAGAAGGAGAACCAGTAGCTGCTTTCGAATCTGAAAATGAAGAAGATTCAGAGATGCAGGCTGAAATCTCCTTCCATGCTATCCTGGGCAGTAAGTCGGGTTCAATTATGAAGTTACAAGGGATACTGAATCAAAGGAAAGTAATTATTCTTGTAGACAGTGGTTCTACCCACAATTTTGTGGCTCAAACACTTGTTTCAGAATTAAAGTTACCTACTCAATCTATCGCTTCTTTTGGGGTCCAGATTGGAGATGGGTCCTTGATTCGCTGCAATAAGGTGTGTAGACGGCTTCGAATCCAGGTTCAAGATTTGAAGATTGTGGGTGATTTCATTCCATTCATTCTTGCCGGTGTTGACATAGTTTTAAGAATTAAATGGTTAGCTTCCTTAAACACCGTGCAAGCAAATTGGCAGCAAATGTTCATGATTTTTTGGGTTGATGGCTGAAGATATAAATTGCAGGGGGTACTTGGGAATGCAACTTCTAATATAGAGTTGAGAGTAATGACTAAGCAAATTGAGTTTTCAGGGAGTTTGTGTTAGAAACTAACTGATATTGATGGCCTACTTCAAGATTTTTCAAATATATTTGTTGAACCAACCTCCCTTCCACCTCTTCGCAGTCATACTCATGCCATCAATCTTCATCCTAATGCTCAACCTCCAAACATACGGCCATATAGATATCCTTATTTTCAAAATGATGAAATTGAGAGGCAAGTTGCCGACTTGTTATCTAAAGAATTCATTCCGCCTAGCTCTAGTCCGTTTGCGAGCCCTGTCCTGCTAGTCAAGAAGAAGGATGGTTCATGGAGAATGTGAATTGACTATCGGGAACTCAATCACATCACTATTTTGGATAAGTACCCTATACCAAATGTGGATGAGTTGCTCGACAAACTCCACGGTGCTGCCTACTTCTCAAAGATTGATCTTCGCTCGGGTTATCATCAAATTCGACTCCAACCTGAAGATATTCATAAAACGGCATTCCGAACACACTCAGGCCATTATGAATTTACTGTGATGCATTTGGCCTTACAAATGCTCCTTCCACATTCCAAGCGGTAATGAATGATCTCTTCCATCCCCATTTGAGGCGTTTTGTCTTGGTGTTTTTTGATGATATTTTAATTTACAGCACCTCTCTTCATCTTCATAAGCTTCATTTGGAAGTGGTCTTTAATTTATTACGCTCACATGGATTTTATGTTCACGCTAAGAAGTGCACTTTTGGGACACATTGTCTCACAAGTAGGTGTTGGTGTTGACCCGGAGAAAATTGAGGCCGTACAGCAGTGGCCTTCTCCAACCACTATCAAAGAACTTCGCGGTTTCCTTGGACTCACAGCGTATTATAGACGGTTTGTGCAGAATTACGGAGTCATTGCTAAGCCACTTACTGATCTCACCAAGAAGGATGCATTTTGTTGGAATGAACGAGCTGAAATTGCATTTCAGAAGCTCAAGGACGCATTGACAACGGTGCCAGTCTTGAAACTACCAAATTTTCAACAATCTTTCACTATTGAATGTGATGCTTCTATGGAAGGGATTGGTGTTGTTCTCATGCAACAAGAACATCCCATAGCGTATTTCAGTAAGGGACTCTCTTACTCTAATCGATATAAGTCAGCTTATGATCGTGAATTACTAGCTCTTATGCTTGCTGTCCAAAGTTGGAAACATTACTTAATTCGCCATCATTTTTATGTCAAGACTGATCACAGTAGTCTTAAACACTTGCTTGAGCAGCAGATTTCTACGAATTTGCAGCGGCGTCTAATTTTGAAATTGCTACCCTTTGATTTCACTATATTATACAAAGCAGGGAAGGATAATGCAGCAGTTGATGCGCTCTCCCGAAAGCCACAACAATCTGATTTCTTTAATTTAATCATGCCTGTACCTCTAGATTTTTCTGATTTGCAGGAAGCATATCTCCAGGATAATCAAACCAAGATTCTCATCTCTGACCTACAAAAAGATTCAACTTCACATTTTAATTTTCAGTGGTCAGCCAATAAGCTCTTTTACAAAGGCAAGTTGGTAATCCCTTCTAACTCCAACTTACGTGCAACTCTTTTGGTTGAAGCCCACGAAACCCCCATTGGTGGACATGGAGGTTATTTGAAGACTTTAAAGAGGCTTTCAGATCAGTTTTATTGGCCTCACGTGAAGAAGGATGTCAAGCTTCATGTTCAACAATGCTTGACTTGTCAGCGCAACAAATATGAAACTCTTGCACCTGCTGGCCTTTTACAGCCACTACCCATTCCAGAAAAAATTTAGGAAGATATTTCAATTGATTTTATAACTGGGCTGCCTAAATCACAAGGTGCTGACACTATATTTGTAGTAGTTGATCGCTTCAGTAAATACAGCCATTTTTTGCCACTTTCTCATCCGTATACAGCTAAAATAGGGGCTGGAATCTTCTGCAAGGAAGTTGTTCGTCTCCATGGCATTCCTCGTTCCATAGTTTTTGACCTAGATTCAATTTTCCTAAATTCTTTTTGGCAGGAGATGTTCCGTTTCAGTCAAACTTGTTTACGGAAGAGTACTTCCTACCATCTTCAAACCGATGGACAAACAGAAGTTGGCAATCGATGCTTAGAGGCCCATTTACGTTGTTTTGCTCACAAACAACCCAAAAAATGGAGCTCCTACTTATGCTGGGCTGAATGTTCATACAACACTGGTTTTCATGTTTCTACGGGTACTACACCTTTCAAAGTGGTTTATGGCAGGGACCCACCACCTCTACACCCATTTGTGAAAGGTGAGACTGCTAATGTAGAATTAGAAGACCAATTATTGACGAGAGATGCAATGCTGAAACTGCTAAAGGATAATCTTATTAAGGCTCAAGCACGTATGAAATATCAGCACGACAAGAAGCGTAGGGAACTTTCTTTTAATGTTGGAGATTATGTCTTGCTACGCATTCTGCCCTTTAGACAAAAATCTCTATCCAAGCAGCTTTATGAGAAGCTACCTCCTAGGTTTTTTGGGCCCTACAAGGTTATGAGAAAGCTAGGTTCAGTAGCTTATGAACTGGAACTTTCACCAGATGCACGAGTTCATCCAATTTTTCATGTTTCCTTGCTTCGCCTTGCTCATGGTGTTCTACCACTACATCACCTACTCCATTACCCATTTATGCTGATTGGGAACTGCAATTGCAACCGGAACGTGTGCTTGACCATCGCTGGACTTCTATACAAGATTTGGAGTTATTAGTAGCTTGGAGAAGTCGACCTCTTGAAGATGCTACTTGGGAAGACTATGACCTCCTTGCTGATCAATATCCAGATTTTCACCTTGAGGACAAGGTGACTTTCGAAGGGGGGAAGACGTGATAAACCACTTATTACAAATTTCAGGAGGAAACGTGCTAAGCAAGAGTGAATCAGCAGAGTTTTAATTGTTTTATGAGTGAATTAGCAGAGTTTTAATTGTTTTATGCTTGTTCTACGTGTCCTAGAATACAGGGGGTTAGTTATGTTTACTAGTTAAATAAGAACTTTGTTTCGTAGTTAGAAGTTCAGTCATTCTAGGCAACTAGTTATTTTTTATGTCTATAAAATAGGTGCATGCAGAGATATGAATAAGAAAAAAAACTCATTTGAACCTTGTATTTGTGGAGATTCTTCCATTGGCTATTATTCCTTCTTTAAGTGAGATTCTTGCTTAAAGAGAGCTTAATAGATTTTTGTTTCGCTTTTGTCTTCTAAAGTACCTAGTCCCGACCATATACTTTCAAAAAGGAAAGAAAGAAGAAATTCTGCTGATCATATATGGCATGTTTAGAAGTTCTAGGTCCCATCCCTTGTATCATATGAAAGAAAAAAAGTGATGGCCATGTATGAAATTTCCTTATTTTGTAATTATTTTGATACGAAGAACAGTTTATTATTTTGCGTTCTGTTTGTAATTGCTATTGATTTGCTCACAGGTGCAGTGATAGTTTCAACTCCACAAGATATTGCATTGATGGATGCTCGTCGAGGAGTTCAAATGTTCTCTAAAGTTGAAGTTCCTGTACGATTCATTCATTAATTTTCAAACAACATAAAGGTTTAATTGCTATTAGGCAAATTACTAGGTGCCTAGTAGTTGCAGTCATTTAACTTTGGCCAATTGCCACGATGATATGCGGCTTCCTTGATCAGTGAAAGCTGACAGCAATAGTGTCTCTATTGTCTCGCGTTGCATCTCTAACTTCCAATGGATAGTTCTATTAACAAACAGTCTTTGCTTTTTGCAGATATTTGGATTTGTCGAGAACATGAGTTACTTTAAATGTCCACATTGTGGTGAGCCTTCTTTCATTTTTGGGAAAGCTGGCGCACAAAATACGGCAGCATCAATGGGGTACAAAGTTATTGGTGAGGTATGCCCGATGTTTGAATAGCTCTAAGTGCACAGAACAATGTGAACGAGGTTCATTTTGTGAAAGGAAGTGGCTGTCTTCTCTTGTCAAATTTCTTTTGGCAAAATGCATGTCCAATCTGCTCTCTTGTCTAGCCCTTTGATATTTATTACATGAAACTTTGGAATATTTTGTTTGGTGAAACTTGTCAAGTTATTATTATTTTGTTTCAGATACCACTGGAAGTGGAGATCAGGAAAGGTAGTGATGAAGGTGTCCCCATAGTGATATCAGCTCCAGATTCAATAGTGGCCAAAGCCTACGGTGATGCGGCACAAAACATCGTAAAAAGAATTGAGGAATTGGCAAAAGAACAAACGGTTCATCCTGAGATAAATCTGTGAGAATGGAACACTTAAACTCCAAGGTGACCGCTGCGCTGCCAGTATGCAACCTATAACAATTATAGTCGCTAAATCATTTGGAAACGAGCATGTTGAAGAAACAGGTTTTTAACTTTTTAACGATGGTAGGTGAACAAATTCTTGTGGGCATTGGCCATTAGGAGAGCACAACTGGCATGACAAATTTCCCCTATTCTTAAGCTACGTTACGTTTGATTCTTGTGTTGGGCTTACATTTTATAGTTGCACAAATAACCTCAGTGCTGTCAGCTTCTTTTCTTGATTTATAAAACCAAACCCGAAATAACCATTTACAAGCAATCATTCATTCATGTAAATTGTGAGAAATGACAAGACACCATTTCTACTTCTATACAAATAAGGTTATTATTATTATTATTTTTTCTGACAGCAAATAAATATTCTTTTGAAGCATTGTCAAGAAAAAGAGCAAGAGCCTCATGTTTCTGTCATTTTCTAGATAAAATATTCTTATTCTTGATAATAGTGAATAAGGATACTGGAAAACTTGAGGGACCTAGCTATAAATAGTGACCTGTTCACCTTCTTCTACCCTTTCGGTTGAGAAAGAGCAAGAGCCTCATTTTTACGTATAATTCCTTTATTTTATCCCACCTTCAAAAGTTGCCTTCCCAAATCCCAACTTGACAGAGAATTAATTCCTTTATTTTGTCCACAAAAACTATGATAACAATAATAATTATTTATTGACTTACTCGAGTCTTTTAAAGAATTTCTTTTATGCTGTTGTTGTTGCATCATCTTCCTTCACAGTACCAGTCCTCCTCTGGATGCATAACCACAGTCTCTCATTCCTCGAATCTTCACCTTTTTACCCTTTCCATGGACCCTCTTCTCTCCCATTTTCCCCTCCAAACCATTGCACAATATTTCCCAGTTCGTCGTCTTCATTCACTTGCAAAGGAACCCAACTTTCTATGTTCATTACCCACTGCGCCACATCTCTCTCTCCGGCTAACGGCTGGAAATTGATGAGCGTTGGCGGGAAGCACATCGATGTCTCCACTCTCGGGAACCTATGCGTCGATGTTATTCTCAATGTTCCCGAATTGCCCCCGCGCAACCGCGATGCTCTCTTGGCTTATATGGATCGTCTCGCCGCTTCACCACCCGACAAGGTTGTTTGCTGTTTTTGATTAAATTTTTATTCGCCTGGTTTACTCATAAAGAAGATATTTTACTTTGTGGATATCTTATTTGGTAATGAAAAAGGTGGATTTTTGTGTTGGTGAATGGTCAGCGGTATTGGGAAGCAGGTGGCAATTGCAATGTGGCTATAGCAGCTGCGAGACTTGGGCTACGGTGTGCGACGATTGGACAGGTCGGGGACGAGACTTATGGGAATTTCCTCTTGGGCGTGCTTCGTGATGAGGGGATTAGTATGGTTGGTATGCAGGACGATGATGATGTGGGGGATACTTCTAGCGCTTTGTATGAGACCCTTCTATGTTGGGTTCTCGTAGACCCTCTCCAAAGGCATGGCTTTTGCAGGTAAAGTATCCGACCATTTATATCTTTGTTATGTTCTCTGGGTTAATGCTTGTAGTTCTTTTGATCTGCTGTCCAACTGTGGTTTGTTCTATGTATATATAATGGTCTAGAAAACAATTGCCTTTTCAGTCGAGCTGATTTCCGTAAGGAACCGGCACTTAGCTGGATGAGCAGATTATCAGTACCAGTAAAGGCAGCGATTAAGCAGTCAAGGACTCTATTCTGCAATGGTTACGGCTTTGATGAGCTTTCTCCTGGTCTGTTGACTATGGCTTTGGATTATGCTGTTGAAGTTGGGACGTCTGTTTTCTTCGATCCTGGACCACGAGGAAAGAAGTTTTCTACTGGAACGCCCGAGCAACAAGAGACACTAAGTCATTTCTTGAAGATGAGCGATGTCCTCCTGCTGACAGCCGATGAGGTTTGATTTCAATTTTTCACAATGCTAGTAGCCTTAGCTTTCCTTCAAATATGCTGACCTACCTGAAATGTTAAGTTCACCTGACAAAAAGAAATAATACCTTGACATCATTGCTTGTGAATGCAGTTTAACAACATAGACATTTCACTTGGAAACTCTTCTGTCATTTTAATTCATTTTCAATTGTGATACTACTATTTTGTTTTTCTAGTGACCACATATGTTGCAGCAATCAAGCATATTACTGATTACTTTGTTGCCTTAAAGGAATTAAAGTTTTGTGGGAAAGGAAGGTTAATAAGTACCCTTCTTATTACATTCCTACTTGTATTATCTTTTGCCTTGTCAGCTTAAGTCTCTCCAAAAGTAAAGATTTTTTGTTAAACAGGTAATTATTTTGTATCTTTTCTTCGGTAACTCCAGGAGTGTTCAAACAAACATTTCTGGAAATTGCTGAGCCATAGGGAAAAACCCTTTACGTTTATCTGGTTCTGAAAAGACGTTATGGGGCGAAATTTATAATGCAGTATTGAATAGGATCCTTATATAAACATGATTACATGGATAAAGTGGATAACTTTTTGGATGATGTAATGCAAATTCAATTACATTAACAAGTTCGTGTACAACCACGCTATAGCATGGATGGTGCAGCAAAATAACCTTGCATTACAAGCTATCAAACACCATCTTACTGTTTATGTAACTGTTATTATTTATATCATGAATATTTACTATTATTTTCTTTGCCTTTTGTTCATGTTTAAAGTAGTTTATGTGCTTTTTCTTTTCTCATGAACGGCTAGGCTGAGTCATTGACTGGCATAGGAAATCCTGTACTAGCTGGGAAGGTCTTGCTTCTTAATGGGGTTCGCACAAAGTGGGTTATTGTCAAAATGGGCTCAAAGGGTTCAATTCTAGTCACAATGACTAGTATATCTTGCGCACCAGCATTTAAGGTATGATCCCTCAACAATCCTTTCAAACTGGAAGTTTGGTTTTTGAGGTGCTTGTGACAATTACAATTGCTTTGCGAAGATGAACCTCAGTCCTGAATGAGAGAGAGAGGGTGGCATCACAGGCTAAATGTATTAAAATTTTCCTTTGCTGATTGAACACTTATTGATTGAATTAGATTGTTCGCATTCCCAAAAAGATGTATACTGAGACCTAATAGATGATACCTAGATCTTTCTCTCCTTTTTTCCTTTGAAATGGTCTCTGCTAATATTTTTCTTGATTTGTTTCTTACCTTGAAAGATGGGAAGTAATGTCTCAATTTGTCTGCTAAATTGTTATCAGGTTAATGTCATTGATACTGTGGGATGTGGAGATAGTTTTGATGCAGCTATTGCCTTTGGCTTCATAAACAATATGCCTTTGATAAATACATTAGCAATTGCAAATGCAGTGGGTGCTGCAACTGCTATGGGCTGTGGCGCTGGCCGCAATGTTGCAACCCTTGATAAAGTCATAGAACTCATGAGAGCACCAAATATCCATGAAGATGACAAATATTGGAATGAACTGCTTCCAAAAGATTTGGAAAACCAGGATATCACAGTTTTGTCAGGAATGGTCCCTAATGGAAACCACAATCAGCTAAGCCGTGTTCCCCTGCAAAAGATGGTTACTGAATTGCTGCCTCAGCTTGTATCCACATTGTTTGAGGGAAAAGTGGCTTGTTGACCTGTTAAGTAGGTATTAGCTGTGAACATGATTTTGAGGCATTGATTGTTCTCTATGGTTCTACGTACTAGTTGAGAAATTGAGTTTGGGGCACTAGTTCTTTTGTATGGTTCTACGGTGGTTATCTTTCTGGCCATTCTGGTACACAATAAATCGTGGATTTGGACACTTCAAAGTTATACATTATAGTCAAACATTGGCAGAAATGTGGAGGATATAGTTTCCGGGGGTGAAGCTTGAATTCATATATTTTCTGTTCTCATAGTCCATGTCCAGTTTGTTTTTACCCGGGATGGTATTGAAGGTTTTGCCAGATATAGCTGCAGCCCTGAAGTAGCTCAGGGAGCTGTATTATTTAAACAAGTTTCTTAGCTTCATTTATTCTCGTATTATTTTCTACCTTGTTCTCTGCATCACTGCATTGTCTCTGGAGAAGGTCGCAAAATCGATTATCGATCAAGATTCTATTGCTATGTAATGTGGTTTATATCATCCTTGCAGAAAGGCTGTTTCCTGATCAACGAAGTTCGTTCTAGAATAGAAGCACGCGTGTGCTTCAGGAGCCTCTGATGAAAGGATATGGCACTGAAAAGCTTCCATCTCGTTATAAATTTTGGGATTGTGGCTGATTTACATTGAGAAGGAACAGTAGTGGGTATATGAAAACTTTTAATGAAGAAGAGTGCATAATTTATTATACACGACACTGGATCGAGATGTTTGAAAGTATCAATCTTTTCTGAATCAACATGGTTACCCAAATTTATGTCTGTTCTTGCTAAGTTAGTTTTAAGTTTCAAGTTGAATCTGTACAGGAACCTCACCGAATTTTCTAATATAAGCAAGTTAACACAATCTGCAAGTAGAAATTACATACAATACAAATGCTCGAAGTCTATTGAGTAATCGCCAACACTATAGGTATAATTTATTGATTCGACAAGTTTTTGTTGGCTAATTATTTAAGGATTTACATCAAAGGAAAGTTAAAAAGATTCTTTTATGAAGTGATCTACGGCTGAGTATTATGGGGATTCTAAATTTCTCCAACTACCAAAAAGAAGAACAATAACAAAGTGAGCATTAATTTCACATTTGATGTAATGCAAGATAGCATTCCTAGTTTTCAAGAGGTTTGTGAAAAAAGGGAATTGTTATATGGAATCCCGATTTCCCAACGATTTCAGATAGAATTCGTGAACCCACGGAACCTGTAACGACTCCTTGTTTATTAGAATTCTCCATATTCTCTTTCCCGTAGCTACTTTGATGCTGATGCTGATGGGAATATCCCTAGCCCCCTCTTTTTTTATCTTTGCAAAATTGTTTCCATTCTACCTTTGTTTTATATCTTCTGTTTATCGTTCCAACCCAAAGAGATTGCCTCATCAGTTTCTATATTGCTCTAATTAGACCATTATCAAAGCAAAAATGGAAACTCCAATATATATGTATATTGTTGATAATTGCCTTAATTAAAGTAACAATGCCAATAATAGATAGATGTAGATTGTTTCAAGAACTCAATTTCTTGTACACCTTTTTAATAAAGG
>JANQBM010000004.1:13740092-13754365 GCA_025594535.1 Erythroxylum domingense | reverse complement strand
GACGTATTTTTCATTTATTTCAGTTTTATTCATGTATAGAATTGAAATAGGTGTTGAGAATATATTGTGTTGAATGTTCAGTTTGTGTTTTGTACTTACCTTTAGATCTTGATTTTTGAGATTAACAAAATTTGGATTGATTGGGTTTTTATTGATTTACTTGTGATTTAATTCCAGTTTTTAATAACTTGGCAATAGACTGAGAGGGTGAGCTAAGTGAAAATAATCAATTTAGGCTAATGAGAGTTAGGTGAATTGATAGGTAAAGGATTAAATCGAACTGGTAGAGTTGTATAACGAGAAATCGAGAATAGATTCCCAGTAGGATAGTAGACAGTTTTAGAACTAATTTAGGTTTGGGGTCAATTGTGAATCGAGAGATTGCAATTCTATAATTTAAATTAGGGATTATCAATTAGGGTTAAGAATTATAACTTGAGAGAGAGTAATTCACCCTATGACAATCTAGACCCATTAAGTCGATAATTTCACAATTAATTTGATTTTCGTTAATTTTGGATCAAAATCTCATTTCTCTCACTCGGTAGTTTCTAACTAGGGTTTGGATTGGTTTGTGTGATTTGTTTTCTTAATTAGATTTCTGCAACTCAATTATTGAATTAATTGTTGAATAATTTATTTCTGTATTAGTTTATTTTGATTTGAATTATTGCAATTTTATTACGACCTTAGATTTTAAGACTAGATTAGGCTTTCTCGTGGGATCAATATCTTAGGTACTATGCGAATGACTCGCACGCTTATGGAATTTACCAAGGTTATAAATAGTAAAACTTAGTGCATGTAACCTTGTAAATAAGTTTTTGGCACCATTGCCGGGCAAGGCAATTTATTTCTATAGTTTAAGGCATTAGATTAGTTATAATTTTTGGTTTTAGTTCATTCATTTATTTTAGGAATCGTGCACTTACATGAGTATAAAAGTCACGAGGGGTTCAATTCGTGCAGCGGAGGTGATAAATTTAGACATAACACGATTAGAACGCAACCTTAGGAAAGCTCGGCAAGAAGAAGAAGAACAAGAGATAGAAAAGTCAACAATGGCTGAGCAATTTTAAAGAAACATGGACAAAGGAGCAACTCAAGGACAGCAACAATGGACTTTATTAGGCCAAGGTTCAACTCATCTAACCAAGGAGTGGCTAGGCCTTAAAATCAAGCGATCTCGTTCGAAATCAAGTCAACCCTTCTGAACATGCTTCAATAGAACATCTAATTTTATGGACTGGTGAATGAGGACCCAAATACGTATATCGTAAATTTTCTCGAGATATGTGATACTTTCTGGTATCACCAGATGTCGAAAGATGCTATTAATATTAGACTGTTCCCTTTCACACTTAGGGATAGAGCGAAGGCTTGGTATCACTCACTAAGCCCCGCTAACATTATGACTTGGGAGTAGCCCCACTAACCTTATGACTTGGGAGCAGCTCGTGCGTGCTTTTCTAAATAAATACTTCCTGTTGATGAAGATTAAAAAGATCATAAAGGAAATTACCAATTTCCAACAAGGTGACGGAGAGTTAATTTATTAAGTATGGGAGATATACAAGGACCTGTAGAGGAAGTGCCCGCATCACAACTTACCCAAGGAGTTCCTTCTGCAGAATTTTTACAATGGAGTAAACCCACTTACCAGAGACACCATCGATGCAACTTCAGGAGGATCTAGCCAAATGGAAAAACTAGAAAGAGAAATTCTAGTAATTTTGTGCAAGTTAGAAGGGATATTTCCTCCAAGCTTCTTTGACTGTATGGAACATCTACCTATGCATTTAGCACATGAGGTTAAACTAGCCAGTCCAATTCAATATCGATGGATGTATCCATTTGAGAGGTAATTCAACAAAAATGATTGTAATTGAAGTAATAACATGTTTTAATAACTAAATTGGTATAACAATATTCGTTAATATAGGTATTTTCATCACTTGAAGAAAAATGTCAAAAATAAGGCTAGAGTTGAAGATTCGATATGTAATGCTTATTTAGTGGAGGAAGCTAGTACATTTTGTTCACATTATTTTGAGCCGCATGTTCACACAAGAAAAAGAAAAGTTCCTTGTAATGACGATAGGGGAGGAACTAGTGATGTTGATGGTAACTTATCCATTTACACATATCCTGGATAAACATATGGATGCTCAACAAGAAGAATGTTAACAGGAGAAGAAATTGAGGCTGCCCATGGTTACATTTTATTAAACTGTCAAGAGGTTCAACCTTTCGTGCAATAAGTTGAAATTGATTATTTGGGTTTTGAAATTTAGTGTTATTCATAACTGAAATACGTAATAATGTTTTTATATTATACGAGGAATTGTTACGTGAGCTCCTGCCCGACAAAACATAAGATGATATCAATAAAAAAGTTGGAAGACAGTTTCCTCAATGGTTCGAGAAATATGTAAGTTTTCACTTACAAATATTCAAATGATTGAATTATAAGATTTAATTGTTCAAATGACATTATATTGTTTAATATGATAATTTCTTTTATGTAGACCTTAGAAAATCTAATAGAGAACAAGTTTATATGTGATCTTGCAAAGGGACCTTTGCGAAATGTTAAATCATATTCGGTGTATTGCATTAATGGATATAAATATCATACAGAATATCATGGTGATAGCATGGCAACAATAAATAGTGGAGTTTGCATACAGGGAGAATTGATGGATTACTATGGTAAAATTATTGAGATACTTAAAATTGAGTACCCTACATTTCTAATAAAGGAAAGTGTGATATTTAAGTGTGACTAGTTTGATCCAACTCCAAATGTTTGTACAAAAAGTGCATAACCGATACAATCTAGTTGAAATCAACAAGCGAAGAAGATTTAGACAAATTGAACGTTTCGTGTTGGCAATGCAAGCGATCCAGGTGTATTATATCTCTTTTCCAGCTTAAGACAAAATAAGTTAGATTGGTTGGTCGTTTACAAAGTTAAACCTAAAGGTGTTTTTGAACCACATGGAAAAGGAAAATAGAGAATTAAACTGAAGCATTTCAGGAAAATGTTTATGAAATAAGTGCTTATGTCATATATGAGGATAATGAACCTTTGAACAATCTATATAATGAATATGTTGAAATTTTATCTGGAGAAGATGAGGAAGGCCATAGATCTGAAGAAGAGCCTGAGTTTGATTCTAATTCTTTAGAAAAAGAAGATGATTTTGATTTACAACTAAGTGATGATAATGATTAATTTGTGTTTGTAATTGAATATTATATTGAGCAAATCAATTATTTCCTTTTCCATATATTGTATAAAATATTGAATTCAAATTGTTATTTTTCTATAAAATTCAATCATATATTAATTTTAGGTTGAAATATGTTATCAAAGAGAAAACAGGATATAATGCAACCAAGGTTCAGACCATGATTCGAAGCTACTTATTATACAGGTGAAGCATCTCATGGTGTAGCAACTAGAACTAAATAACCTCCTCGCCCTCCAACTACTACACTTGTAGATAAGGCATCACCTTCTGTACATACTGCTCCAGCAGCCACCACTCCTACATCATCCACTACCCCTATAACGACAGAGATATCAGGGGTAAACAATGCGGATGAAGGAGGCGACCGCCAGCCTGGAATTGAGGGACCTAATGGAAGAACTTACATCACAATTGTCAATAATCAGTAAGTGAAAATACATGAAACATTATATGTTTATAATTAAGTTATAGGTTTAACTTTTAAATTATTTGCTTTTATATTAGGTTGATTCTGTTTGGACCGTGCTCAAGAAACATGACATTCAAATTCAAGGAGAAGATTGAACTTGAGGGTTATATATGGAAGAATACCTCTGAGGTCACAAAGGAATTTTACTATCAGGAGTTTGAGGTACAAAAAAAAGTATTATTTTATTTTTAATTAATTTTTATACATTAATTAGATAAATGTTATTACATTATAAATATTTATCGAATTTTTTTCCTTTTATTTCAGAAAGAATTTTTTTAGGATTCTGAATTTGACACAGTCATTTATAAAGTATGGAAGAGACGAGCACATATTTCTGCCGCCTTTGTTGGTGCAATACACAAGGTCGGTGTACTACCGCCTTATATTTCTAAACAAATATGGAGTCGCTAGCAGTAGTATTGGACATCACCTAAGGAAATGTCCATTTCAGAGCGTAATTCTACCAACAGATGTGGGGAATCGAGATGAGAGAGTCTTCCCTTATATACGGGAGGATCTATTACCCACCACAAGCACGTGGATAGACTTGTAAGTATCTATACTTTATATTTATATTCTAATTTCTTTACTTTACTGTATTTCAATTAAATTTGATTTGTGAATTTTGGAATAAAAATATGTATGTTACGGATAATGATAATGTTATAAATGTCTGGTGCCATATATGGCTGTGTTGTTAAGTTATTTTCTTTGTTCAATAGGGGGTAAATATAACAAAATAGAGAAAACTCTGCTGAAATTTTTATAAATTCTAGTTCACTTATAACATTTTATTCTTATGCAGGAAAAATCCATGAGCATGAGGCCTACACCCCGTCAACTCTTTTTGCACACTCACACTAAGAAGCACGACGGTGTGACATTCACCAACACCCGATGTAGTGAACTAAATGCATGTGAAATTTATGGTTTAATATTAATGCTTAATAATTATCACTTAATAATATAAACATTGCCTTCTAATAGGACCAAGTACTAAAAAGCATTCAACGACAGTCTCAGCAATCTGAAGATGTTAATGAGACTCAAATCTATCTTCATGTAGTGGGTAGTAGGGACCTTCGTGGAAGGATATTCGGCTTAGGTTCATTTGCGAACACATGTTATGCGCAATCCTCTACGTCCAATACAGCAATATCTAGTAGGTAGTCCATAACCAATGAAGTCCAAGAGCTTTGGAACACAGTGCAGACGTTGGCAACTCAGTTGCAACAGTCGATGAAGTACATAACTCAGTTCCATAATAAGATGGATGAGTTGAAGGAGAGGGGTAGCACCTCATCACACCAATCAGAGCATCCATAATCACCAAATCAATAGTGTACTTGTAGTCATTTCATTTGAACTACAAATACTTATTATGTACAATTTAATGTTTCTATTATCAATTAAGATAATTTTAACTTTATATCATCAATTAACTTTTTGTTTAAACAAATTAAATGTATAAACAAATCAAATTATTATGCAAAGATAATTCATAACTATTTAAATTATGCATCAACTATAAGATCATCAAATAAAATTTATTGACGGTATATTTTTAAAAAATATTTGCTGGTTAATTTACCGATGGAACAACAAATGCCTGTCGATAAAATCAATTCTATTTACCGACAGAAAATAACAAATCATCGGTAATCACAGACAGAATAACCAATTATATTGTCAAATTTACCGATACGATTTGTCGCAAAATAACTATCGATAATGTTGTAATAAACTTACCGATGAAATAAACAATACCGTCTATAAATCTACTGATGGAACAGTATTGACTGTCAACAATTTACCGACGGTCGACCGCACAAAAAAACCTTCAGTATATTTACCAATGGTAAATTAATTAGCTGTTATTCGTCGAAAATTATTACCTACGGTCGTTTCTACAACACCTTTGTCTGTCGGTAAATTTCGTCACTAACCTGGCTTTCTGTCAGTAATGTCTGTCATTAAACGACATTTTTTTGTAGTTATGTAACTTATAAACATTTTCAAGGAAAGCATATGTGACTTTTGCAACTATGTATAGATGAGTTAGAGGATTAAAATGGGCAAACTTAGTGAGTTTATCAACTACTACCAAAATAATTAAGTAGTTTTTGGATTTTGGTAAGCCCTCAATTAAGTCCATAGTAATATCAGTGAAGATGGAATGAAGGAGTGGTAAAGGTTGCAGTAACCTTGCAGAAGCCACATGCTCAAGTTTAAAATGTTGGCAGGCATCACATTATTTGATAAACTCTCGTACTGATTTCCACATTCCTTTCCAATGGAGGACTAAAGTGTTGGTTTATACCCTACAACAAATCGCTTTGGTTGTAGTTTAGTGACAAATTATTTAAAGTCATTATTTATCTTGTACATGTTTAGATGTATATGATAAAGTCCATGCAATAATTGTACATTGCAAGTGAAATTATAATGAGATTATAATTATAAGATTCATATTGCATTTATTTATTATTCCTAAATGCTCCTAATCATTGTTCTATTAAGATTGGGCATTAATAGAACGTAAAAAGACTAGCATACGTTGTGTTTTTCTTTATAAAGGAAGTAGTCGATCTCATTGGCTAAAGTATAGAGATACTTAAACAAACGAGTGGGTGCTTGTTAGAGAATAAGTTCACTAAACAGACGGAACATTACTTATATGTCTATTGAATTCTCATTGTGATGATTGTATAAGCGATCCTTTGACTTGAAGTCATCAAAGTTATCTTGTATGAGGATTACTATGTTTTGATACTACTTATGATCTATTTAATCATGGGTCGTTTAATCGATACTCATTGGATGTAGCATGAACTATATAGAGGTAGTTGTGTGATCAAGATAAGATTCATTACCCTAAAGTAATTAGGGAGAATGTTTCATTTTTCTCTATTAGAATTGATTTAGGAAATGATTTGTCAAGGTGAAATGATGCTTTGTAAATAGTTTACAAATTTCATTAATTGAATCGATAGTTAATGGCGGAGAATTAATATGATTAGACTCAAAAAATAGAGTGGACATTAATTTCATGCTCTATGTCTAATCAAAACATTATATGATGAAAGGATTGAATTATATAGAAAAATCATGCAAGGAAAAAGGTTAGTCAAAACTACTTTGACATTCCTAAATATTTGGGTGGTCATGATGCGTTACTAGACGTCAATCTTGATTTATGATTATAAATTATTTAATAAGAGAATTAAAGATAAATTAAAAGGAGTTTTAATTTATCTAATTCTAATTATGAATTAGAATTAGAATTTATAATCATTGCCAATATATTTGGGAACCTAATGGGTCTCACATATAGAATGGGTTGAAGAGAGCAAAGTTAATTTAATCAAGTTGGACTTGATTGTAAAGTTTGAAAAACTTTATGATTAAATATGAGATATTTAATAAATAAGGATCAATATGAGATATTGAATCTTATATGGACATTATTAGTATTTAATTAGAATTATTTGTAATTCTAACTAAAATTTAATTAAAATTAGAATTTAATTTCAATTAAATTACTAAAACATCCAAAACGTATTATAAATAGGCTTAAACTTTATGGAGCTAGTACTTCATACTTACCCCTCTATGTAAGAGTTACAGAATTCTCTCAACTCATTCTGTAGATACCGTTAGAGGCTAGAAATTTGTCCAGCTATGGTGGTTGAAATATATCGATTTTGGGAACGGTTCAAAGGATACGACAAGATAAAGTTCAAGCTTCAAAATAAGGTACGAATTAAGTTTTGCTTTATTATGATTTGTGTTAATCATTTTATAGAATTAAAGAAATCTTGGTTTTTGGAAAATCAAAGATTGCGAAATAGTTTCGTAATTATTCTGCTGCGGTCGAGATCGGATCTCAACCCAATTTCCCAACATGAAGACCATCTTTAATAAGTAGCCTGAATGACCCCCTGCAACACTGTCATGGACGTACTGGAACAATTGTTGTTTGGATCAGCATTTTGGCTCACGACTAGTTTCCCTTTCCACTGTAGTTGATTGTGAGGCCAATTATAGATATAGATTGACCTGCTTACAATAGTTAAATCACATATTGCAAATAAGTATCATTCTACCGAGATGCTTTGATTTCATCCAATAAAGTTATGGAAATACTGGAAAGGCATTGATGGTGACATCCGAAGAATGAATTCTGGATAGAGCTTTAGCAGTTGCATTTGTCCTGCCCTGTTTGTATTGAATCTCATAGTCATAAGCCATGAGTTTAGAAAGCCAAGTAAATTGACTTGGAGTAGTTAATTTATGATCAAAAAAGAACTTCAAAGGCTTACGATCAGTTCTGATAATGAAATGCCTTCCCATCAAATATTGGTTCCACTTCTTCACTGCAAATAATAAGGCAAACAATTCTCTAGCATAAGCAGGTAAGATTTGATGTTTAAAAGACAATACCTTGCTAATGTAAGCAAAAAGATGATCATTTTGGATCATCACAGCTCCAACTCCTATTTTCGAAGCATTTGTCTCAGTTTTAAAGTCTTCATTGAAGTTTCAAAATGCCAATACTGGAGCAAGTGTCAATACTTTCTTAAAAGCTTCAAAAGCTTCTTGTGCTGATGTTGACCAAATAAATGCAGCTTTTCCTCTCAATGGCAAGTTCAATGGCTAACTTATCAAAGAAAAATTTCTAATAAACTGGCGATGGTACCCTATCAATCCCAAAAATCCTCTCAAATGCTTAATAGTTACAAGTGCTAGTCATTCCTATATAGCTTGAATGTTCTTTGTAGCTGTAGCCACACCCTTCGCATATATGAAATGAAATATTCTACTGTATTTACTACAGAACAACATTTAGTCCTCTTGACAAACAAAGCATTGCCTAGCAACAACTACAAAACTTGAGTTAAATGATTGACATGCTCTTCTATATTAATGTTGTAAATTAGAATATCATCAGAAAAAGAACAGAACAAATTTTCTAAGGAATGGTTTAAAAAACTTATTTATCAAACTTTAGAAAGTAGATGGTGCATTAGTTAAGCCAAAAGACATAACTAGGAACTCATAATGCCCTATGTGAGTCCTAAATGTTTTTTTATGAATGTCTCCTGGATACATTCTAATTTGGTGATGATCACACCTTAAATCCAGTTTTAAAAAAAACAGGAGCTCCTTGAAATTCTTTAAATGACCCTTCAATAATTGGTATAAGAAATTTATCCTTAACATTTTGACTATTTAAGCTTCTATTATCAATACACATCCTCTATGAGTTATCTTTTTTCTTTACTAAAACCACAGGAGAGGAGAAAAGAGAGGTGCTTGCCTGAATAATGTCTTGCGAAGGACCATTTTGATAGGGCCTAATACAAATAGGTTAAGCATCTTCCTTCAACTTAATTATGTGATCATGACTCCTATGAGGTGGTAGCCCTTTTTATTCTTGAAAGAAGACTTCAAATTTCTTAATAACATCTAAAATCATTCCAAGGAGATCAACACTTATTAAAGTTACTGGATTGTAAATTTTAGGTGATCAACCGGTTCCATTGTATGTAAAATTACAGTAGGTAACTGCAATGATAAAGCATAGCAATGAGTGAGTGATAATTGAGATTTCCTTGCCAATAACTTCTGCAATTTCTCAGGCGTTACTATCCAAAATTGATTGTTTCTTTCTCTTTGCAATACATATTCTTCTTTGCCCAACTGGAACTTCAACTGCAACTTTTGAAATTCTACATAATATCACTTAATGCAAAAAACCATTGCATGCACAAGACCATGTCATAATTATTAAGGGGTAAAACTAAGAAGTTAGCCTTAAATTGATAACCTTGCATCCCCCATTTGAAAGACTTGCAAATTTCTTTACAAGTTAATATGTTACCATTTGATGTCGTAACCTTCAATTCAGCAATAGGCTCTAAGGTGGACCCTAACTGTCTAGCCATATCAACTAGGGATGGCAATCGATTGATCCATAGGCCGATTTTGTTAAATTTTTTAAAATTAAAAGTATAAAATAACTTTTTTTTAATTGAGTCTGGGCCCGGGTAGCCTAAGCCTAGGCTTGCTCGAGATCCAACTTTTCTAAATAAAATGATATTAATTTAGTTCAGGTCTAAGTTATCCAGAGCCAGGCTCAAGCCCAAGCCAAACTTACTCAAAACTTAACTCTTTTAAGTAAAACGAGTCGTTTTTTAAAAAAAAATTGGACCTTAAATCTATCTGAGCCTAGTTTGGCCTATAGGAAGATTCATTAAAAACACTTGAATCTAGACTCATTGGTCAACCCATTGTCATCCCTAATATCAACATCCAGGAAATTTTTTGTGCTACCTGGGTCTATTAACAAAAATAATGCCTGTTTTCCAATGACCCCTTCGTTCTCATAGTTTGATAACTATAAGTTCTAGTCGTCACATGGATTGACAACTGAGGTTCTAACAATTCCTCATCTGTTAACTGTTCGTCAATACATACTTCGTCTACTTCTGGTTCCTCGTTTTCATCATTTTTCTATTGTTAACATATAAAGTTGTCTCTTCCTACACTTATGACCAGGCATAAACTTTTCATCAAACCTAAAGCATAAGCCTTTTTGCCTTTTTTTATCCAACTCCCTACTAGATAGATTCCTTATTTGTTTAGCACTGTTAGTCCCGTTAACAGAAGTAGGAATTGGTAACATACCAGATTTAGGAACAACGGTCCTTGTGTTAGGACAAAAATGAGTCTTGGCTACTGATGATTGTTGATTTTTAGCCACTCCTCCCTGAAATTTGACCCAACCATCCACAGAACCTCTCTTGACCATAAAACATCTTGTACCATGGCCAACGCATATGCAGATTGTAAGGTTGTTGGATTAAACAATCTTAACAACCTAACAGACATTTCTTTCTCCTCCTTTAATCCTCCCAAGAAGTGGCTAATGGCTTGTGAATCACTCAAATCAATTCTGGTCAGTTTCACATCAAATTCATCGACATAGTTTTGAAGCAAACTCACTGTTTCGGTTTCTTTAGTTCTGAAACAGGATCCACCAATATTTTTTCTGCAAATCTTTCTAATAAAGTTTCCACAAATTCATTCCAATAAATCACCTTGTTCCTATCTTTAGTCTTCATAAATGATTTGTACCAGTTAAGAGCATTTTATTCAAGCACCAAATATTTTCCTGTCATTGGTGCATAAACCTCTGTATACTTAACCAATGTAACCAACATACGACTAGGACATACCTGAGAAAGATTCTAGATAAACGTACTTCATATAGCGGACATCACATCTAGAAACAATCAATATCCTTCCTGATATACATGTAACCAGATGTAGGCAAAGGCATCATTTAAGCATGTATAATATTTGATGATTTATGGAGAACAGATTTTAGGGAACTCAACTAACATATCACAACTTTTGTGGTTGATTCTAGAGTTACCAACCTACTTTGTAGATATAGGGAACTTCTTTCTAGTGTCACTCTGCGACATGTTATCATCAGAACACAAAATCCCCGTGCTCAATCCCAGGTTTTGACTGCAGTTTCCTGGACAGATTGCTAAAACAAACGAGAAAATGACAGAGAGCAGCCATGTTGAGAAGAAACCAGAATCCCAAATGGTTTGAGATTTTTTCTTGATATCCTTAAAGAACATAATCAAGACCTGATGAGGCCTTGGAGAGCAACAAATTAGGACTTACACTCCACTGGAACTTGTCACTAAGTGGAGGTAACCAAAGCTCTTTTTTAAATCTTCATAGAAAATGTCTAAGTGAATCTACCAAGGATCCAGCAGACAAAGTTGAACAGTATACCAGAACTTGGAAAAAGAAATTTCACCAAAGAAAGGAATTGGTAACAGATTTGTATCGGATAGGTAACAAGTAGAAGCTGTTGAACAAAATGTTCCGACTAAACATCATTAGAAATTTAGAAGACAGTCAAATCTTCCAACTGCAGAACAAGGATCAAAATTTAAAAAAAAAAATCAAGCTGTCTCGTCAGAGCCATAAAGAAAAGAAAATATAGCAAAACTTGGCGACCGGCTTGTTAATACTTCACACACAAAACAATAGAACATGGTATCGTTTCTTACGTAAACAGGTTCTTTAATCATATGATAAATTACATTAATACAAATACCCATAAGATCGCACCATGAACACTTAATTAATAATTTATTTATAAAAAAACCTTTTCGAGATGGGTAACCAAAAACCAAACAGCACTTGGGACACTTTCCCGTATGAAATTAGAGTACTAGTCGGCATTAACATTCATCATTCATTACGGTTCTCTAACCCCACAAATTCGATGAAACAGCTTTTTCTTCTATATATAACAACAAATACTAAAAAAACTAATTGAGACAGCAACAAGTTATCACCCGCTATTAATTCATTAACCAACCATTACATCTAATAAGCCTGTATGCAACCCCTAGCCTTCCAAGAAAATAAAAATCATAAAAACTACATATATAAGAACCGAGAATTAAACAAATCAGATCTCTCATCATCCTTTCCCTAATTGAACTTGCAGGCACTCATCAACCCCTAAAGACCGCGAAATTTACACGACTTTTCCTGAATAAACTGTCATCTCTCCTCCGCAATCATTTCTTTCCCTTCCTAGCAGTCACCTTCTTCGCCGGAGACTTTACACTCTTCGGCTTCACGGTCTTCACCTGAGTCTTCTTTGCAGCCGGAGCCTTCTTCGGTGCAACCTTTGGAGCCACCGCTTTCTTTCCTGGAGAAGTCCTCGAGGACGTCCTTGCAGCCTTCGCTGGTCTCTCCCTGGCCTTCGGCTTTGCCGGCGCTGCCTTGGTCTTAGTAACCGTCTTAGGCTTCGCCGAAGCTGCCTTCGGCTTCGGTTTTCCAGGAGTTTTAGACTTCACAGCATCCTTAGCCTTTGGTTTTGTCTTAGAAGCTGCTTTATTAGTCTTAGCCTTTGAAGTTGTCTTAGACTTGGCTCCCTTTGGTTTCGCGGCGGCTTTAGGTTTGGCCTTAGCAGCGGCGCCGGTAGGTTTTTTGTTTGGTTTGGCCAGAGCAGGAGCAGCAGGCTTTGGTACCGATGATGACTTCGGCGGAAGCTTGAAGGAGCCTTTGACCTTCACAAGCTTTCCAGAAGCTACAAGCTTCTTCAAATGGAAGAGCAAGAGCTTCTTAAAGGTAGGAGGCAACTGCTTATGCTTTTCTTCAATGAACTTAGCAATTGCATACTGGCTCGAGCCAGTCTTCTCCTTCAAAGTGACGATCGATTCACTGATCATCTGCACAAACACAGAAAATTACGTAAGATCAGTTAAAATAAAATCAAACATAGTAGGAATTGGACCCAAAATGATAAAAACAAGTACAAAAGCTGTACCTGTTCGTATGTAGGATGAGACGTCGGATTACGGCTTCGGGGCTTCCTAGGTGCAGCTTCCTTCTTGGCTTTAGGTACCTTAGCGGTTCTCTTAGCTTTTCCAGCCTTGCTCACTGGCTTCTGATCTGCCGGGTTATCATTAACCGGCTCAGTAATGATTTCGACCGCCACAGTCGGCTCCTCGGTTGCCATTGAAATGGATCTCACGCTTAAAGATCTAGGGATGTTAGGCTTGATACTGAAGCCTAGGGTGAGGGTTGAAACAGAGAATCGCAGGATAAACTAAGATAAGAACCTTGATCTAACAGAGAGCTCAGTGCGTTAAAGGTTCGATGTTTGGGCGATGGATTTATATAGTCAGGGGTATGCAAGAAGGTATCCGAAAGTTGTGTGCTGATTGGTGGAGAGGCTTCTCACGCGGATCGCTGGCTCTTCTAAATTTAAATATAGACCATTGGATAAGCACTCTATCTACGGTTGAAAAATGGGGGCGAGTCAAACATGTTGGAGCAAGGTGTAGAACATGGAAGTTTAGGTGTGTTTTTAATCTCAATTGCTTTGGGTATAACTTAATGGACAATGGTTGGATTTAAGTGGGATCTTTTTCATTTTGTAGTTTGTTATGTAAGCTTTCTAATGAGTGCTTAAACATGTTATGGAGATGAGCAATTTGAGATAATTTTGGGTCTGAAGCCATGAAGGTCAAAATTAGGGTTTATATTGATCTTGCTAGAGTTGTCCTGGATTTGGGAAAAATGCTGGACCTAAATTCCAGAATTTTGAATCCCGTTCTATAGTAGCGTAACAAAGGAACACATTGGTACAAGAATTATAAAAATCCAATGTGATTTGGTCACCCAATCATTGAGTGGAATGACATTGAAGTTGAACAAGCCCTATAGCCATAGGTGTGCTGATATACTGCATTTTGCAAATATGTGTTAAATAGCGGTTTAAGAGAATGTAACATGTCGGTATTTTGATATATGAACTTCTTGTGGATATTTATTTATTTGGGAATTCAAGTGTAGGATGGATCTGAATTCAAGTTTGAGTTTAAAGAGACGTTTAGCCTCCAACGTTTTAAGTGTTCATATTTTGGGTGGATGCTGGCATATGGATTGGAGTCATACTGTTCTTACAAATAATACATACATTACAGTCATTATCG
>JANQBM010000004.1:13714594-13731358 GCA_025594535.1 Erythroxylum domingense | reverse complement strand
ATAATATATTATTCATAATTCAGAATGTCAGTACAAAAGTCACATATAACTATTGGCCTAGGGCACACTACTAACAGTAACAACACTTGCCTTTAAATAGTTGTCTAACTTCATCTTATTGTAATAAGTCTTAACCTTTTTTCGTTAATGAATTCTTCAAATTCGCGACATAAACCTTCATCTGCTATATTAATAATAGTTGAAGATGAAGCTAATATTATAACTAAACTATTAGGATCCTGATCTTTTTCCATTTTTAATTAAAAATTATTAAACAAATCATCTAGAATTTTTTAATGATATCAATATATGTTTGAGCTTGATCACCACACAACTTTTAGTAATCAATATGTAACCTCTCCATCTTATATCTCGGGTCTAACATAAAAATCATTGTCATGATATATCTTATTATAGATCAATAAGAATGAAAATTCTCCATTATCTAATATGGCATTATTTGTATCACCTTATTGGAATCAAAAATCCAGTCGGAAAATGCTCATTTGATCTTGCATATGTGGCTAAAACAAATGTGCGAAGTTAGATATTTTATTTCTAAGAATAATTTCAGTAACATTATGAACACCTTAATGTACTTGGTTATTGACTCTAACCTCTTGAATGTTGAATTCTATCTCATCAGGCAATCTAAAACTAACTTCTTTATACATGGAATGCATAATTATCATGCAATTTTCTTAAAAAATTTTAACTCTTTTGATGTGGCACTCTAATACCCTATGTCACTTTAGATTGCCTCAACCTTTATTACCTCTAACCCATCCTTCACCATCAAATTCACAATATTCAGGAAACAACATATATAGAATAACCTTCCACCAATCAACAAATCTCAACATGTAACTTAATATTTAGTTTTTTAATCATAAGATTATTTGTGCTATAGTTGTCTAAAGTTATGTTAAGAGCATGGTGTTGATGTTCCAATCCATTAAGAACTTGGTCATTATAGTTGTGAACCTTTCAAATGTATATGAAATTAGCATATAAACAAACCTACCATTTAAAAGCACAAAGCAATATCAATTATAATACAATCAATAAGTAACTAGTAACAAAATTAAATAATTTTATTTACCACATGAGTCAACTATTTAAAGTCCAATTATTATCAATGCAGTGTACCATCACCATGATCATATAGCCCTTTTTTCAATTTTTGGCCTTCTATATATTTGATGTGATAACTACCCATATCCGGATAATCGATAATGTCTTTAATATCAAACTTTTTATCTTTGCAAAACTTGAAAATGTCTTTTTCACGATATTCTAAGTTAGATTTTAAAGTTTTTTTGAAGTGAGGTAACAAAAATCCTAAAATTTTGGTTATCAACAATTGGTTGTTCATTACCAATGATCATCTTAGCTAGTAAAAACTTTGATAGTAATTATAACCTATGAATTTCACTTTTCCTTTAGACTAGGTTAGGGGTAAAAAAAATTAACCTCCGAATACCGTCTTCCTTTTAATATATGACTATATGTGTCTTTTTAAATAAGAGGTTTCTCCTTTAAATCCTTGGCCAACATTTTATGATAATACTTGAATTTGAACTTTTTAACTCCACCACTTGCTCTAGTATTGATGAAGTGATTCTAAGCATCTCTTCTCAATGAATCGATTCCTTCAGCTTGAATTGTTTCTTCACTTAGTATATTGCTAAGGACCATATTAGAACTCTCCATTAGTATACTGCTAGGTACTTGATTGCAACTCTCAAATGAAGAATTATACTCATCCATCTAAAATAATGAAATAAAGAACTAAATAAGACTATCGTGTAAGCTTTTAATAATAAAAATGTAACAAGATTATTGCAAGAAAAAATATGTAACAATAATGGAAATCTAACAGATATTGGTATAATTATTGGAAACAACAATGCTTCAATTAAGCTGCAGATTTAATTAAATTTATGCATAATTTCTCTTCACATTCTTTGGTTTTATAGTTTTAACCCAAAAAGATTGAAATTGGACCACATGGTAGAAGGACTAGTTTTAATCTTCGAACTTAATACAATAATGTCATTGATATAAAGTTTTAAAGGACTTGCTGTTTGAGAAAAAATACTTGCAGTTTGAGAAAAACTATCATAAAAATAGGTGCAAAAATCCTAATTACGAAAGATAGAGATATGTTGCAAAAGAAAATAGAAGTCATAACAAAACACATTTTTAACTATCGTTCGTTTTGCTATTCAATTATTTCTTAGTATAAAAAATGAGTTGCATTTGAAGAAAAGAAAGTAAATAATATATTGATGTTTACTTATTTTGAACCGTTTTTTATTAATATTATAATAACAAATGATGATTAACAAGTTGTTAACCTAAACTAGGAATATGAAGAACAACATAATAGGATAATAAAGATAATCAGACATAAAACAATACAAGAATAGTAGCATTATAATAAATAATAAATAGTGACAAATTAAAAAGTTATAAATTGCATAGAGCTAATATAATCAATAATCCAATGAACTACTATATTGACAAAGACTAACATAAAAGAAACCAAAATTATTAAATTTCAAGCCACAAACCCATTTTAGATTTAACAGAGGTTTTCTAATAAAAAATTTAGTTTCAGTATCGTAAAATCAAGAAATGAGATTTAGATGTTCATTATTTAGATTAGTTTTATCTTTTTTTTCTCTGTGGCTCAAAGTTAGGAATCAAATTTGCATTTAGAAATTGGTGTAAGTTAAACAGAGTATTTCACTGTTATTTTTAATAAAGAGAAGTGATTAAGGAAAATAATAAAAGTTGATGAATTAGGATTTTTCTAAAACAATTAAATGAATTCGGCCTTGAAGGCAAGTCAAGAAGTCTTACAATATTAAGGATAAGTCAACCAAAAGATTTAACTACAATACAGTCAATTATGAAAGAGCTTAAAACTTTGCATAGGTGAGAACCCTTAGCAACAACCCTTCATCTCTGTTTAATCTTGCAGTCCAAGTTCTAAGGCAAGCTAAGTATATGATTCTTTGTAGGATCAACTAGGAGGCAGGAGTTGCGTACCTAAATCATCACTGACTTATTCGTTGGAGACTATGGCTATGTATATGTCACATTATGCATTTCTCTGTATGGCAAACTTGTTGGTAGACACCACTACTAGAACTTGTCATACATTCCAATATTGAACTAAATAGGAACCATGTGGTAGTTTCTAGTTTTGTGACATATTTGTAGTTGAATGTGATATTTTTTTATATTGTAGAATTGGTCTTGAGAGGTGATTTGGTCTTGGAATGTTTTTAGATTTCTCTCATCCCATATCGTAGTGGTTATCGAAGATAAGGCAATCCAAAAACACTTATGCGCTGTGCTATTTATATATTTTGGCCGTAATGTGTGTAGACTTTCCAGTTTAGTAATTACTCTATTTGCCAGGTATCTATAGCAGATCTCTAACCATATGTTGTTGATATAATCACAATTGAAGAATAAGTGTTCACCTGTTTCTTCTACTTGTCTGCATAGACAACACTAATTTGGAAGCTGGATGTATTTGTCCAATTTTCAACTATTTTTAACCTTCCTTTCATCATAAGCCATAAAGTGAATGTGCACAAGGTTGAAGGTAGTTAGCCATATGTCTTTAGTCTATGCCAGCCTGGGAAGATGTTTAAAGAATAATTCCATACAAGAGTGGTTGGAGAACCTACCATCAATCGTGTTCTTCCATATATGATTATCTGGTTCAGTGTTGCAGTACAGGCCACAAATTTCAGTAGCTAGAGATGTAGGGATAGTAGCTCTCTTGATTATTCCTTTATATTGCAAAGTTATAGCAACTGTGACTTCTAAAGGTAATGATCTCTTAAGTGGTTTAACTCTATTGTAATTAATCAAAGGTCCTCCCAAAAGCTAGTTGTCCTATTAGAAATTGGTTAAGTTTCCATCACCTATTGGTGCAATGAATTATGTTTAGTGTTGGCCTCTCAATTTTAAGTGAGGTAGATTGCATGCAGGAACACTCTATAGACCACAGGCTTCGAATTTTGATGAAGTAAATGTGAATCCATCTACACCATAAAGATTGTTTATCATCCATTAGTCTCCACAATCCTTTTGTAAGTAGCATCGAGTTCATGAACTTGATGGATTTAATTCCCAAACCCCCATGATCTCTAGGAGCATATAGATCTTTCCATTTCACAAAGGTCTTGTGATTTGTTTCTTTATTTCCTATCTATAAGAAATTATTAAATAGTTTGTCAATAGCTTTCAACATGGAGCCTATAAAAGCCAATTGGTTTACCCAGTAAATATTTAGAGAGTTGAGGATAGAGTTAATGAGTTGAGCCCGTACTGTACGTGATAGATGTTTATAGCTTCATAATGAAATTCTAGCTTGTATTTATCCAATAACTTGGCTTAATCGCTAACTTTCAGCTTAAAAGGAGAGATGGGAATGCCCAAGTATTTCATTAGAAAAGTTTGTAATTAAATATTTGTTAAAGAAGTGATCTGTGATTATAGAGGGGATGCACTCTTGGACAAAAAGATACTGCTTTTAGAACAATTAATTTACAGACCCAAGGCTCTTTGGAATATTTTTAGGGCTTTCATAAAGATTGTGATTAAAGTGGCAACAACTTTCAAAAGTAGTAACAAGTTATTTGCAAAACAAAGATTGGTTAGTTTGAATCTGCTGCAGTTAGAATGGTATTTGAAGGCCTTCGTCTGATCCACAACATGCACAATGATTTTATGGAGTGTTTGCAATACTAATGCAAATAAGTAAGGAGATAATGGGTCCCCTTGTTGGATCCCTTTAGTGCTTGGTAGGTTACTCTTTCATTAGTACACTATAGGAAGAGGTGGTAAGACATTCCTCAATCCACTTTATGAAAATACCAAGAAATTGCATGGATTTCAAAACATAAGAGATGAAGGTCCAACCAACATTATTATAAGCTTTTCGGAGATCAATCTTGATGCAGCAGTTGGGCTTACTTTTGTTCTTATAGTAGTTTGTAATGAGATCTTGAAGTAGGAGGATATTATCCCCAATTGTTCTACCTGGTATGTAGGCATCTTGAGCGTGACTGACATGCTTGTGTAGTATGCCTTTGTGCCTGTTACTGACATGCTTGTGTAGTATGCCTTTGTGCCTGTTAGCAAAACATTTAGAGATGATCTTGTACAAAGAGTTGCAATAAGCAATCGGTCTAAAGTATGCAAAACTAGTCACCTCACCACTCTTTGGAACAAGGGTAATAAAGTTCTTGCTGATTTCTATAAGAAGGGAGCCATTAACAAAGAATTCCATACTTGCTTCAAAAACCATATTACCATTAAGAGCCTACGTTTCCTTTAAAAAAGTTGACATTGAAACCGTCAAGGTCAGGGGCTTTATGAGAGTGAAGAGCTCCAAGCGTTTCCTTGATTTCTCGTGTGGTTACAGGTCTTACTAGTTGGTTTGCATCATTTGGAGAAATGGTATCATTTAGAATATGTTTAAGGAACAATGTAGAAGATTGCATTTCTATGGCACACTCATAATTTTGCTAAAGTAATCGTAGGTCCCCTTGTAAGAGTTGAGTATGAGAGTCAAAAGTGTTATTGTTATTAATTAGAGATATCACATGGTTTCTAGCCTTTCGTGACAAAATAACTTTATAGAAGACTGATGAGTTGTGATCTCTATATTTTAACCATTCTAGTCTTGCTCTTTGTTTAGACAATGAGTAATCAAATAATAAGGCTTAAGAGTAATTGTGTGACACACCCCTTTCCATTGTTTGAAGTTGTTGATCTTTAGGATTATTGTATTGTAGCTGTTGGATGGTTTCCAAGGCTTTCCTAGCCGTATTGACAAGATGATGAGTGTTGCCAATATTGGCATTACATAAGTCTTCATATCTTGTTTGATTAATTCCATTTTCTTTGAGTATATGAATTGCTTAGTTCCACGGATGTCTGCCCTCAAAGTAGCCCAATTTCTTCTTGAAATCCTCCAAGTTGCATTAGAAAATCATTGAAGTGAAAAGGATGAACAATTCTCTTTGATTCTAGTGCAGTGATAATAGGAGTATGATTAGATAAGTGATTGCTAGCAAACATCGAGTAGCAATTGGGAAATAAACTCATCTATCGTAGGTTTGCTACACTTCTATCCAACTTCTTCCTTATCAAGTTATGTCCACTGGGCAACCTTCAAATAACTATTCAGATCCATGCATGGCATACATACCGATCTAGGTCTTTCAGCTTCCTTACCTCTTAGAATGGAATTGAAATCACCAAATAAGAACTAGGGATTAGAGTTAGAATCATCAATCTATTTGATGTGATTCCATAAGAATTGTAGCTGGTATGCACTATTTTATGCATATATAAAGTAGATACATAGCTTATGTTTAAGTTGTCTAATAGTGATCCCAAGGTGAACCATTTGATCAGTCATGTTGGAAGAGTGGATGGATACTATCGAGGAATCATATAGAACAAAAATCATGCCATTCGGATGACAAAAGTAGTTAGATAAACTTTTCCACTTTGCGGGAAGGTAAGCCAACATATGGTTAAGTTGGTTTTTTATTAGAGTTTCTAAAAGGCCGGCGAAGATGATCTAGCTTTGCATGATAATGTCCCTAATCATTAGGTGTTTATTAGGGGAATTAGCCCCTTGAACATTCCATGTGAGAATATTCATATGGTCGTCTCCCTTAGGGAGAGTTTCTTCTTCCTATTCGAATGTTGCCTTGTTACTGTCTCAAATCTTAGATTTGGTTCAGTTAGGGTGTGTTGCTATTTGTTACCATTGGGGCAATGAATGTTGGTTTCCACTTGTTTATCATCGACCTTCAATAGGGAGCCAAAATCTGAAATTTCTCCAACATGTGCACTATTTATATTACTATTCATCTCACTATTCGTACACTCCAACATGGCTTATTTATTCCTCTACAGTATGTCCTCCTTTGGACATGTTGTTTTTTTCCTTTAGAGTAGCTTACTTGACGACCATCTCGCCGTGTAGTTCTTCTCCCATCTGCTTATTTGTAGGTACTATGGTAACTTCTTCACCAACAGCCACTTTATCACCTTCAAAAGTTGACTCTTTATGTCCAGTAATTGACAATTCATTATGGAGCTCTATTATGTGAGTTTTATAAGGCGTTTGGGAGTGCAGAAGTGCTATTTTATGGTTAGGAGCATACTTTTCTTCAGTATCCAATAAGAGCTCCTGGTAACCCCTTGTTTTAAAGATCTTGCCAGTAGGGATCCATTTCCGCTAATTACCAACTTGAGGTCGTCAAGCATTTGTTACACATAATTAGTCCTCAATGGGTTTTAGATCTTCATTTTATCAAAGGAATGGAATGACATCTGGTAGATAAGTGAGAGAGGTCACAAGCATGCATACACAAGCATAGTTGACACGTTTGGTTTCAACAGTAGCTTGATCAAGTGTGATAGGTCTACTAATAAAACTCCTTAGGTGACTTAACCCACTCATCGTCCAATATTTGAGTGGAACATTGTGTAGGTACAACCATAAGGGGATGTTATCAATCTTCAAATCATCTAGCTTTAAACTAGATCGCCACACTTGTAGCAATAACGGTTTATTTTGCACATGCCATAAGCTAGATTGAAGAACAAGTTTAGCTTCCTCTAAACTAGAAAATTTGAATAAAAAAATGTCATCATTGTTCACCAAAAATTCCAGCAAACCATATCATTTTTGGGCATTGAACGCCCAATGTTTCATGACAGGGAATGCGATACGCTTGTCTATAAAGAATCCGACAAGGGTAGTTCGCCATCTTCCACACTAGCCTTTAAAATATCCAAGGGAGAGGCTACAATCCACTATTCCATTACCTCTTTAGGTAAACAATAAGTGAGCTTTTGTTCAAAGTTAGAGTCACCAGCAACCTGCATCCTGTTGCAGAGATTATTTAAGACGACTAAGTTTAAAGTGAAACGTAGACGAGAAGAGAAGTAGAGAGCTGTTATACACAGTGTTTAGAATAAAGATCAGAGAATAATCAATGTACGCGAGAGTAGAGAATGATTCATACGTATATTAAGCGTGCAGTCCTACCTATGTATGTTATATTGGTTATGAATGAATGATGATGTTTTCTCTCTCTATTTGAATCCTCTTTGAAATTCTTTCTCTCTCTTTCCTTTCTTACTTGTAACAAACTCTGTCGTGCGAATATTTGTGTGCGTACATTGGGTGATAACAATTTCTTCAACATTTGGTATCAGAGCAGACGAATATGGTGCTAACAATAGTTGAAGGAACGGGAGAAGCGGATTTCTGTAGGTTGGAAGACACTCTGAAAGAATTCATAGAAGCACAAGGTAGAAGTGAGAAAATGTTCGCAAAAACACAAAGTTGGCATAAGCACCTACTTTTGGAGTTGCAAGATAGAAGTGAGAGGTTACTATCGGAGGTGTAAAGTAGAACTGAAAAATTGAAAAAAGAAATGTGGGAGTTACAGACGACGATTTCACTGGAACTATCGAAGCAAGGGGAAGGGAGCAATATATCCAATCATACCCTAAAAAACACACATGCACAATATGACACGGAAGGACACACTATGTCTACTAGGTTAAGAGAATCAAATTTCCTTCGTTCGATGGAGAAAATGTTAAGCTATGGTTGTATCGTTGTGAACAATTCTTTCACATCGATCAGACTCCAGAGCAGATGAAAGTGAACGTAGCAGTTTTACACATGGATGAGCGAGCACAAGAATGGTATCAATTATTCCTCAGAAACCATAGTAAGACAGAGGTGGTAGATTGGACAGAATTTACAAGGGCCTTGAAACAACAGTTTGATGCTGAGATTTTTTATGACCCAGTGGGAGATTTCAAAGACTTGAAGTAGAATGGGATGGTGTTGGAATACTGTACACAGTTCGATCATCATTATAACAGGCTCTCTCTATCGGAGGAATTATTAGTTGGGTTCTTCGTTACAGGCCTCAAGCCAGAGATTGGTGTCGTGGTGAAGTTTCATAAGCCACAATCCTTGCATCAAGCTTACACATTAGCAAGGAAACAAGAAGCCATACTGATGTCCACAGGAATATCGATGATAAATCGAAACCAGGCCGCTCGGAACATGGTTAATGGGAGGGGTCTCTACAAACCTTTAGCACAGAAGGTATACTCCCCACTCCTTCATCAACGTTATGATCATCTATAATGTGATCTTATAAGACTTCGAAGCCCATTAGCAGCAGGGATTTTGATGAAAAAAGAGCAAAGGGTCTCTGTTTTTTGTGTGATGAGAAGTATACATTCCAAAGAGACAGCTTCAATTTTATGTAGTCGCTGGAGAGAGTGATAATGGGAAAGGGTTGACCAAACAAAGTACCAGGAGGAAGGTGATGTAGATGAGGAACATCCCATAGTTTCCATGCAAGTGATGACAGGGTTTTCAGGCAACATGGAGTTCAAACAAATGAGATTGATGGGGATGCATCAACGACGACATATTCATATACTCATTGATAATGGCAGTACTTACAATTTTGTGGACATCACAGTGGCTAAAAAGGGGACATGTGAACTCAGGAAAATTGAGCTGATTACCATTACGGTGGGGGAGGATTAAAACTGTAGTACACACAGTGTTGCAAGAATTTTGCATGGTCCATGCAGGTCGTACCATTACGGATGGATTTATTAGTATTATCACTAGGGTTGCGACGTCGTCCTAGGAGTTCAGTGGTTAGTCGGATTAGATGATGTTCTCTGCAACTTCAAAACGCGGACCATGACGTTTAAGTGGGAAGGAAAGGTGGTGACCTTAAGGGGTGATCCAGAGGGCAAATCAAGGGTGGTTTTATTCAAAAGGCTTCAAAAGATCCTATAAGGATCATCTAGCAGACAATTATTCATGATCCAGCTCTCCACCTCAATCAAGTATCAGCTACAGCAAATGAGAAAGACATAGGAGCAAGGAAGCGTATTTGATGAAATTAATGCAGTATTGTCTAATTATGCCGAGGTGTTTCAAGAACCATCTCAGTTGCCCCTGAATCGTAAATATAACCACAGGGTTGTACTTGTGGACAACGTCGACATGATTAATGTAAGGACTTATCATTATTCAGGGGCACAGAAGGATATAATTGAACAAAAGGTTAGACAGCTGATGGGACAAAGGTTCATACGCCATAACTTTGGACCGTATGTGTCTACAATGGTTCTTGTTAAGAAGAAGGATAATTCGTGGAGAATGTGTGTAGACTATCGGGAGTAAAATAGATATACTGTGAAGGATAAATTTTCAATACCCCTCATCGAAGAATTATTAAACTAGCTGCCTGGAGCCAGTTGGTTTTTGAAGTTGGATCTGCGTTTGAGTTACCACCAGATCTGAGTACAACCTGAAGACATTCCAAAGACGACCTTCAAAAGATATGAAGGGCATTACGAGTTCTTGGTAATGCCATTTGGGTTAACGAATGCACCTTTGATGTTCCAATAATTAATGAACAAATTATTTAAACAATTTATATGCCATTTTATTCTGGTTTTCTTCGATGACATACTAATTTACAGCTCTTCGTTGACACTGCATGTAAAACACATTTCGATGGCAAGCATAAAGAAATTACAAAAATGTTTTTTTGGAAGGGCATGGATCGGGACGTAAGGATTTATGTCCAGAATTGTCAGAGAAATAAGTACGACAATTTTGCCTACCCTGGGTTACTGCAACCTCTCGAAATACCGAAGGGAAGCTGGAAGGAGGTGAGTATGGACTTTGTAGTAGGATTGCCTATATCGAAGGGTAAGTCTGTTATATTTGTGGTGGTTGATAGGTTTACAAAATACTCCCACTTCATCCTTGCTAAGCTTCCTTACTCTACTAGCGCCATAGCCTAATTATTTCTTAATAATGTGTTTAAGTTACGTGGAATGCGTGATTCTATAGTCAGCGACCAAGACCCAGTTTTCTTGAGCAAATTTTGGCAGGAAATTTTATGATTACAAGGGGTTCAGCTGAAGTATTCAACGGCATACCATCCACAAATAGACAGGCAGACAAAAGTAGTAAATAAAATCCTTGAAACCTATCTGTGTTATTTTCGTGGAGAAACGCCTCAAAAGTGAGGAGAGTGGCTAGCATTGGCGGAATGGTGGTACAACACCACTTATCGAGCCGCCATCAACAATACTCTGTTTGAGGTTTTATGCGGTTACCCACCTCTTATGTATACTCCATATATTGTAGGCGATTCAAAGATTAAGAAAGTTGATAAAGTCTTACAGAGTCGAGAGGCAATGCTTAACGTTACAAATTTCTATCTACAGAGAGCCCAGAACTGTATGAAACAGTATGCTGACTCAAAACGTATAGAAAGGGAATTCAAGGTTGGAGAAATGGTATTACTAAAATTACAAACCTACAAGCATTTTTCGTTACAAAGCAGGAGCAACCAGAAACTTTCTCCATTGTATTATGGTCCATACATGGTGATCCAACGAATTGAAAAGGTGACGTATAAGTTGGAACTTCCGGCCCATACCATGATTCATCCAGTGTTCCATGTATCACAGTTTAAAAAAGCACACGAAGGTCAAGACCGCACTACTGCATCGCTACCCGAGTTCTTGACACTGACAAAACGAGTTCCAGTGGCAATCTTGGACAGATGCATCACCAAAAGACATAATCGGGCGGTCACACAGTGGTTAATCTAATGGTTTAATGGGGAAAACACTAATGCCACCTGGGAGTATGTCTTCAATATCTAGAAGCGGTTCCCTAAAATTAATCTGATAGACAAAGATGATAACTGGAAGGGATTGTTGCAGAGATTATTGAAGACGATGAAGTTTAACGTGAAACACAGAGGAGAAGAGAAGTAGAGAGTTGTTGTAAGCAGCGTTTAGAATAAAGATCAAAGAACAATCAATGTAGGTGAGAGTAGAGAATGATTTGCACGTATATTAAGCGTGCAGTCCTATTTATGTATGTTATGTTGGTTATGAATGAATGATGATGTTTTCTCTCTCTATTTGAATCCTCTCTAAAATTCTTTCTCTCTCTTTCCTTTTTTACTCGTAACAAACTCTGTCGTTCGAATATTCTTGTGCGTAAATCGGGTGACAACAATTTCCTCAACATATCCATGTTCTGCGAGTTAGAGGGTTAACATGAATGAGGGTCAAGGAAGTGTTTGGAAGTGCTAATAAGGGTTGATTTAGGGCGTGTGGTTTTGACAGGGGCTAAGATATAGAACAGGGGGTTGGACAAGAAGGTGAAGATGAGGAGCTGGGAAGGGGCAGGAAATTTTTATCTATTGGGTCCATATATAGTCTATCAGGTATTAAGCAATTTTGGTTGCCAGTGGGACAGAAACAAGGGGCGATGAGAAGTAAAGCCAAATTGAGATGAGTAGATGACTACAGAGGGGTTGCTGTGGTCGGTGAGATCAAAGTCAATGGAAGGTGATTAGAAATCTATTGCAAAAATAAAAACTCTACCTATAAAAGAACTAAGTGGAGAAGAAAACCTTAAAGGAGTTTACAAATAATTTTCATAAAATATTAAAGAGGGCTCTCTACCCTTAAAAGAACTAAGTGGAGATGAAAACCAAGATGTCAACATAGTTATCTACCCTTAAAGGACCTAGTGGAGATGAAAATGAAGATATCAACAAAGCAAAGTATAGTTTGTTAGAAGAAAATAACTTTAATTTTCTGGTGCTTTACTTCTCAACTTTCTATAGAAAAAAGAATGATCCTAGGTATATGACTCTTAATGTTAAATATCTTTACTTGGTGATAAAAATATATAAATATGACTAATGTCTATCTAACCTAGCATAGGATAATAATCTGTTGCAGAGTTTTCCCAAAGTTGGATGTGAGAGAAATATAGAGCAAGGCAAATTTAGAGAGAGGTGGAATGGATAGAGAGGAAGAGTGTGAGAGGGTTAAGAGATATCATTTTTTGTTCTCATAAACGTCATCATTTATTTATAAACAAAACAATGTCAATTGAATAATAAACCCAAATGGTATTTGGGCGTTGACCTGAGCTTAAGCCTAGCTTGAAGATTAAAATAAAAAAAAGCCTATGATCAGCCCAATTTAAGTTGAGCTTTTTGATTTTGAGTTGCTTTAAGCTGATCCCAGGTTTAAATGTCATTATTATTACTACTCTAATGTCAAAAGTTATTGGAGATTCATTAAAGAACATTGGTGGCCCATTAATATGAAGTAGGGTAAAGAAGGATAAAGGAGCCCTTAACAACTTAATAGTGATTTTTTATGTAAGAAGTGAATCTTTTCTACTTCAGAGGTTGAATTTAGACCTCTAATGTTAATTCAAGTGAAGGTGCAAGTTGAAGAATGTGAGTGATTGGCAACAAGCATAAAGGTTAACTGGCACCAATCTTGCACTAACTTTGAAGGTTAAGAAATAGGATGCAACTAGTGTCAAAGTCATATTGATGTCAGGCATTAGTCTTATAATGGATTTGTTGATGGGAGAAACAAAAGCAAACTAATGCCAGAGATGAAGTTGTAACTGGTAGCACAGACTCATCATTAAGTTTATGCGTTGAGTTCTAAAACAAAATTAACCTAATCTTTAAAAGCCAAACTAGTGTTGAACTCGTGTTTTTTTAGTTTAAAATTTTTTAACTTCTATTTACATAGGATTTCACTTACTTTCCAAAGTTAATTATTTCCTGATTAGATCACATCAAGATTATTATTTCTTTATAATATTCTAGGTTTAAGATTTTATACCTATGAGTGCCTTCCTTATGACTGTAATAGGAAGCTTTTAATAGTGCTCAATCAAATTACCTCAGAGAGGGTTTTCTTCATCCTTATTCATAGACAAACTCTTATTTTAGGTTCTCTTGTAACTAACGATTATATTTAACTTACTAGTAGCAAGTAACTCTAGAATTTTATCACTCCTAATCCTTCTTTTCCATAAATGTCATGATTTATATACATATTTTTTATTTTTTTAATTAAACTTTTAAGAATGGAACAATACATGATCTTGTCATATTAATATCGAATCTCACTAGTCCTATTAGTGAAGGTCATACCAATATGTGAAACCGAGAGTTTATTATTGGATTTTTCATTATTGAAATTTTAGAGTTAGTATCAGTGCAATTGAGTTGGTGTGACCTTTGATGTCAAAGTAGAGTGAGATTATTGTAGCAATAATAAAGCTTAAACATCCTTTGACTTTGTAGGCTCAAAGAAGGAGGACCCATGTTAGTTATTTAGCATTCTTATTGCAAGAATTTTCTTATTGATGCATTAGTGAGTCTTGGATGAGCAAATCTTCCTCTGATGGCCTTTAAGCTTGACCATTGACTAGTTTGGGTTCTCCATTTTGACCACACTTGGTGTTATGGCTCTCCTTTGAACGCTAACCAAATGAAAGTGCCATTTCGATTAGATTAGTAAAAGTAGGAATGTCAATTTTAGCCCGGCCAGACCCAGCTCAATTTTGGCCCATTAACTTGACCACGGGGCAAAATTATTCAACCTGATTGGGTCACAAGTCAAAATTGGGCCTAGCAAGGATTGAATCGACCTTGCCTATGGCCCGATTGGAATGACAAAAATGACGTTGTTTTTAATTTTTTTAAAAAATATTAAGAATGAGTTGGTCGACCCATGGGTTGCCTAACTTAAAGGTCGGGCCAGGCTGAGCCATTAACATCCTTAAATAAAAGGAAATGAGCTGAGAGTGGAGGCGATTTCCAATCAATAAGGCTGAAGTGAAAGGTCTATGTTGCCAACTATATGTCCTTTTGTAATTTGGTTCCCACTTTTAGAATAAAGAATGTCATATGTATTTTCTAGATGAAAGTTTAAGGTTTCATCAATTTGAGGTTTAAATCAATAGTTCTTAATGTTATAATTTTTATTATTATAAAATATTAATATTTAAGTTATTTTTTTGTGAAAACCTTTCCTTTCACCCTAAGAAGAATTGTAAATAATATATTATACAAAATGACAAAGATCAGATCATATATATTCTTCTAAGTATAAAATTAAACAAAAAAAAGTATTAAAAGGAATTCATTTGCTACTTTATCGAAACAGGGTAAACTAATGAACATTACATCTTATTAAACCATATATATATATAAAATGATATAAATTAGTAACAAAATAATTCAAAATTCTATAATAAAACTTCTCTTATAATTAAATAGATTTACTTTCGAGTATTTACATATTAAAAGTCGTGAAAAAAGATATTGAATGTTTCATTGTTTTGGAGTCACTAAAGCCATGTTATGAATAATGTACAAATCTAGTACCAATTTTAGTATTAGTATAGTACAATATCGATGTTCAAGATAATTTTAAAAATGATAAAATAATCTTTCAAATTTATGTAATTAAAGTTTGATCCTCCATTATAAATTATACCTTTTAAAAGATAGAACTTATGCGATGTAACAACTTGAATAATTAAATTATATTAATTCTAATTTTTTTAGTAATTAATATTGAGTATTCAAATATTTTTCTTTGTATAATACTAAAATTAGATTATAAAAACTAAAATTACTTCATATGTTATTAAAAAATAACTAATTTAAAAATAAATTTATTAAATGATTTTTATTATTTTTAAAGAAAAATAAAAACAAAAAATAAGTGTAAGCCCTCAATAATTATTCTTTTATTTTTGTTCTATTAATTTATCAAACCTAAATTAAATCTACATGTCTATGTTATATACTTAAAGTAGATAGATGGTTACAAATAAATAGAAAAGGTTTTAAAATAAATGTTAAAATTTAAAAATAAATATTTAAAAATATTTAAAAATGAAAGTTGCCATTAAATAATTATTATAAAGATTAAGATGCAGACATAGCTTGTACCAAAATTTGGCACTAATATGGTATAATACTTGTATCCATTAATACTGGATACAATTTCGTATTAATGTCTTTAAAATTATAAAATAGCTCTTTATTTTTATATTATTAAAATTTATTCCTTATTATTAATAATTTTAAATTTGAACTTAATAACTTCATTTATTAACATTAACATAATCTTTTTATTTTTAAACATAATAAATACTTTTGAAAAATATTTATTTTTAAAAATATTTAAACATATATATAGATATTAATTTAACTCTTAAATTTTTTTAATTTACAGATTTGAACCCAGTATTTTTTTTTTTTGATATTTTGGTGTACTGGTTAGTATAACCTAAATTATTTTTAAAAATAAGTTTGTTCTAGTTTTCAACCGGTATAGTAAATTGTAGCTGATATTGACTGATAATGTACAATATTCATATCAGTGCACTACTAGTCTAATATTTTATCTCTTTTTGGGCATAAATATTCTTATTTACTGTAGTATGCTGACATTGTATTTTATTAATAAAAGTAATAAAATATGCATATACCCAATGTTGCGAATACTGTACCGGACTTAGTACCAGATTGAGTTCTGGAACGGTACTGTACCGGTATCGGTAAATATCGGGTACCGTTTTGGGCAATTTTTTTATATTTATAAAATAGTCCCTGAAATTTTAAAAATTTGTAAAATAGTCCACTAATATATTGTACAGTTATATACTGTATAGTTTACTGTTTACAAATTTACATCAACCCTATTTTCAAAAATCATAATAATAAATAATAATCACAATTATAATTTAATATAAAATGACAATAATTTTTAAATATTTCACATGTAAATAATAAC
>JANQBM010000004.1:13646189-13671979 GCA_025594535.1 Erythroxylum domingense | reverse complement strand
TTTTATTAATTTTCTATTTTTATCATCTTTTTTTTAATTGTTGTGAATTAACCCCTCCGCCCCCCTCCCCTTTCGTCACTTGATTTTGGTTTTGAACTCGTACAATCTTTGCCGTTAAAATTCCTCATGGGAACGATACCCACTTTCCACTACTACATTAATTTGTATTGACAGAATCTTTTTTAATTTGGTTATAAGCGACAGTAGTACCAATATAAATGATGTTAGATATTTTCTTATTATTGATAAAACTATGCAGAAAGGGGGAAAAAACCAAGTTCATTTAAAATCATACATACGTCTTGAATTTAATGAGAAAGGATTTCACTAATGATAGGAATTTGTATTATCCTACTATTACAAGATTTGCGACTAATTTCTTATCACTTTAGTGTTTTGTTACAATGAATAAGGAGTTAAAGTCAATGTTTACAAGTGATAAATGAGTCACATTTTAATATGTTAGGTCTAATGCTAGAGAGAAAGTTTCTAAAGATATACTTGAAGATCATAATTTTTTGTCCCAATGTCAATTTGTAATCCAAGTTATAAGCCTTTGGTGAGACTATTTCGTCTAGATGACAATGATGAGAAGGCAACAATGAGTTATTTTTATGATGTCATAGAGATGGAGAAGGAAGCAATCAAGGTCAATATGAAAAGTAGTCCTTCTTTATACACAATCATTAATGAGAGATAAGAACGACAACTTTACTTCTTTTTTTTCTGTAGCTGGAATATTTTTGAATCCTAATATCTATTTCAGACTAAGTTTTACAAAGAAAGTTGAAGTTGAAGTTAATAGAGGAATGCTATTAACTATTACAGCAATTATTTGATGGTGCAAGATCTCCCAAGCTCACAATAAAGGTTTATAAGGATGCATCAGGTGATTTTGGGATGCCCATTGCTATTCGTCAAAGAGACAAGCTTAATCTAAGTTTTTTTTTTCATTTTTGTTACATGTTGAAGATTAATCATCATTTTATTTTGTTTATCATGTTACTTTTGTTATCTTATAGTTTCTTAGTAGGATCAATTCAAAAGTGTATTTTAAAATTGCAAAAGTTTGTAACTGAAATTCTGAATCAATGTGTAAGTACAATATGAAGTGAAAGGAATTAGAACACATTCAAATTTTTTCATTCCAAGAAAAGGAATAAATTGGAACATAAAAGATTAAATGACTTGATCTTTATTCGATATAATTTAAAGCTTCGAGAAATGTGTATTATTATCATTATTAAGTTGAATATAATTTCTTAATTATTTTATTTTATTTATTTATTAGAACTCTTAATAGAACAAGTAATTATGTAGATTCAATTTACCTTGATTTTATCGATCTTTTGGAAGATTAAGTTTCTGAGGAATTGAGTTTGATAGCTTGGATGAAAAAGCATTAACAAGCTATATGACACAATGAATGATGGTGATGACAAAATTCCTCACAATAATGAGGATCTTGTACCAAATAAGAATTGAGGTCAATGCAATTTAAGCAGATATTCGATTGAATGAAATGTCATGTTTTTCATTTCTTATCTTCTTTTAATCTCACTTATATTTGATTCATATATTAAATTATATATATGCAATATAAATATAATTATAAATCTTTTTATTTCAGGTTTACTTTTAGTTGGTTATTTCTTAAACATAAACTCTTGTTATAGTGATTAAAGTCATAAAACTTTATTATTCTTTTTATTTGATATTTTGATGTAATTACTATTTATGACATGGTAAAATTGTAACATTTTAAGTACTTTATATTTTCATTAGTTTTATATTTGTATAAAGACTAAATGATTTTTTATATTTAATTTGATAGTTGTTTATACGTAAATGTAATATTAATAGAAATAAATAGAATATTTTTATTTTAAATTTTTGTTGTTATAATTTTTGGATAAATGATTGATGTGCAATTATAAATTACATAGTTAAATATATTGTAGAACTATTTTGTAATTTTAAAAATATTCAGGGTTTATTTATAATTTTAAAAAATTATTTGAAATAGTACTTGATATTAACTGAAAGTTCATAGGTTCGAGTCGCGAAAACATCATCTTTATAAAATACAAAGGGAAGGTTACGTACAATTGATGACCCTTTCCCGATTCTCGCAAAGTAGAGAGCCTTGTGTAGTAAGGTAGTGCTTTAGTACTCGATATTGACTAGTATCAATACAGTATTATATCAGAGCCAAATATCGTACCAATACTGGTACGATATTTATAACAATGGTTAAAAGTTAAAACCTATAATTTGTCATAAACAATATTTTAAAAACTGAACTGAAAATTAAACCAATAAAATAAAAGGTTTAAATTTTATTATATTGAACCAGAATTAGATCATCATAAAACTGACTAAAGATTAAATAAAATTAAAGAATTTAAAATATGATTGAAAGAGATTATCTGTATATATCGAAGACTTTAAAGTTTAATTTTAAAAAGATATTGTAAAATGAAATTAATTTATTTATTTTGATTTATAATAATTTATTAATTTACAAAAATTGAATATTAACTAATAAATTGATCAAGTTTTAACAACAATAGTCATTAATATAAACTAAACTAGCAAGTTGAATAATTTAAAATTTTTACAGTTGAACTGGCTGAACTAGTTGAGTTTTCTAATCATTGATGACACAGTACACTCGTTATCAAAAGGCCTTTCAGATATTCAAAGCAAAGGATGATAAATATTTATAAATGGACATCTAGACATCAAAAGTTCCATCCATAAGGTATAACAATGAAATTTAGAAGCAATTGATATACTCTAATTAAAACCTAGAAGCCTATGTCCTGAACTTACTGATAACCCATCATTTGATACAGGACAAACTCATACCTTAAATTTCTCTTGACTTGAGTTATATTAAGTAATTCCTTTGTCACGTAACACCATTCATTGTCAACGATTGTAGCTAGTAGGCACCGAATTTGGTGCCTACCATGCCTAATAAAACAACAATGTGGTTGGCCAATTTGGCCAACCATATCTTCATATCTTCATTCTTCTGCCTATAAACAGGGAGGAGATGAACAAAGAGAGATATGGACAGAACAAAAAGACAGACGTGAGGTGAGGGAGAAAAGAGAGAGGGAAACAAAAATATTCTTTATATTTTTGTGAGTCTAGTTCTTCTCCATGTAATTCTTCAATTTTTCAGTAGTAAAATTATTCTATCCTTGCCCGTGATTTTTATCCTGATTTAGGAGTTTTCCACGTAAAATCTATCTGTTCATTATTATTCTTTCAGTTTTATTTAACTGCGAACCTACTCTAATCCGGTCAATTTTTATAACAAGTGGTATCAGAGCGAGGTGAGAAAATTATGACAAATTTTTTGGCGTAATCTATTTGAAGTTCGAGTGAGCACAGTGAAAGTTGGTGAACAGTAACCACAAAAGGTGACAACTGTTCATGCATTTATTTTTGCATTAAACTGTGGAGTTACTGTAATTCAAGTATACAGTACTATTCACATGTATGGTACTATTCATACATATGCATATGGTACTATTCACATATATAGAACTATTCATACATACGAGTACTATTCACGTGAAATAGTGGGAACTAAATTCTGTTCGTGATAGAAGCAATGAAAGCAAAATTGAGATTGAAAAGTTCAATGGGAGTAATTTCTCACTATGGAAGCTGAAGATAAAGGCAATCTTAAGGAAAGATAATTGTCTGGTGGTTATTAGTGAACAGTCAGTTAGAGTCACAGATGAAAAGTGAAACGAGATGGATAGGAATGTTGTAGCTAATTTTCGACAATATTGCAATTGTTATTCAGGAAGAAGAGAGTCGGTGCAAAAGTAAGAAAGATAGGCTAGCAAATTCGCAACAAGCGGAGGCCTTGGCGGTGACGAGAGGAAGATCAATAGAACGTGACCTAAGTGGGAGTCAAAGTCATGGTACATCAAAATCCAAGAGTAAGAAGAATTTCAAGTGCTACAATTGTGGTAAGAAAGGAAACCTGAAGAAGGATTGCTGGAATCTGAATAAGAAAGGTTATATTCCTCAAGGAAATGCAGCAAATACTTCAGATGATGGAGGTGCAATGGTCTATGAAGCGACAATGACTATTGGAGGTAAGAGAAGATTAGTTGATGTATGGCTTCTCGATTTAGCAGCTACTTTTCATATGATCCCTCGAATAGATTGATTCCATCAGTATGAATCTATCTCTGGGGGATTTGTGTATAGCTGTAACGATCAAGCTCTGAAGATCGTTGGTATTTACAGAATCAAGTTAAAGATGTATGATGGAACAACTCAAACTATTGAAAAAGTGCAACTTGTAGAGGGCCTGAAGAAGAATTTATTGTTTGTAGAACAATTGGATGATCTTGGTTCCAGATTTGAGATTCAAAACAAGATCATAAAAATGATTAAAGAAGTGCTAGTATTTATGAAAGCAGAGAAGATTGTTGCAAATCTGTACATGCTAAAGCGAGTAGCTTGGCAAGAAAAAGAGGCATCTATTGTGGTGACTAGTCTATATGACAAATTTGCAATGAGGAGGCATAAAAATCTTGGACATATGTTAGAATAAGGAATAAAAATACTTGCAGAAAAGAATCTACTTCTAAGTCTCACAAAGGTATCACTACCCTTCTGTGAGCATTGTATTGTGAGTAAACAGCATCTATTAAAGTTCAAAAAATCAAATTATAGAAGCAAAGATATTTTAGAATTGATTCACTCTGATATATGGCAAGCACCAGTTACATCCCTAAGAGGAGCAAATTTCTTTGTATCATTCATTGATGATTATTCGAGGAGATGTTGGGTGTTTCCTATTAAGAGGAAGGCATATGTGTTTCCGACTTTCAAATTTTACAAAGCGCGGGTGGAACTCAAATCTGGTAAGAAGATCAAATGTTTTCGATCAGATAATGGAGGTGAATATACTGGTAAAGAATTTGATGAATTCTGCAAGCAAGAAGGCATCAAAAGGCAACTCACGACGACATACACTCCTCAACAAAATGGAGTAACAGAGTGGATGAATAGAACTCTGTTGGAAAGAATTAGAGCGATGTTGAGAACTATAAGCTTAGATAAGAAATTCTATACAAAAGCAGCCATTACTGCCTGTTATGTGGTGAATCCAGCTCCATCAACTACAATTGAGTTGAAGACATCGATGGAGATGTGGACTAGTAAACTAGTGAATTATTCCAACCGCCAGATATTTGGAAGTCCTGCCTATGTAATGTTCAATGCCCAACAAACTACGAAGTTGGATCCAAAATTCAGAAGATGTATTTTCTTAGGATATGTTGAAGGAGTAAAAGGGTATCGTCTGTGGGATCCCATTGCCGACAAGATTGTTATCAGCAGGGATGTTATCTTCATAGAAGATAAGGATCAAGAGCAAGAAGAAAATGTTGGCACTATACAAGAGAATCCAGAAACTACAACAGTACAAATGGATAGGGAAGTTGATCAAAATGATTCTTCTGAAGCTGCACTAGAGCATGAGAAGCAAGAACCAGTCGAATATGATATTTCAGATACTTGGAGATCAACTTGCACAAGAAGAGCACTGAGCTAACACTCAGATTATATTATGGAGAGCAATATTGCATACTGTCTTTTAACTAAGGATGGAGAGCCATTAACTCTTTAAGAAACAATGAATAGTTCAGATGCATATCTGTGGATGACAACAATGCAGGAAGAAATTGAAGCTCTGCATAAGAATAAGACATGGGAGTTGGTATCACTACCACAAGGAAGAAAGCTTATTGGCAATAAATGGGTTTGCAAGATCAAGTGGAGTGGTGATGATCAAGTAGAGTGATATCATGCTAGATTGGTAGTAAAAGGATATACTTAGAAGGAAAGAATTGACTTCAATGAAATATTTTCTCCTGCGGTTCGACTCACTACAGTTCAAGTAGTTCTAGCAATGTGTGCTATATTTGACTTGCATCTTGAGTAGTTAGATGTGAAAAGTGCATTTTTTCATGGAGATCTTGAAGAAGAAATTCATATGCTCCAGCCAGAACGTTTTGAAGAAAAAGGGAAAGAGAACTTAGTTTGTAAGTTGAACAAATATTTGTATGGTTTAAAACAGGCGCCAAGGTGTTGGTATAAGAGATTTGATTCCTTCATCATCAGCCTTAGATACAACAGACTGAATGGAGACCCTTATGCATATTTCAAGAGGTTTGAGAAAGATGATTGTATAGTCTTACTATTGTATGTAGACAACATATTGGTAGCATACCCTAACAATGATCGTATCAAAGAATTGAAGGCACATTTGGCTAAGGAATTTGAAATGAAGGACTTAGGACTAACAAACAAGGTTCTAAGGATGCAAATTCACCGAGATAGAAATAATAAGAAGATTTGACTTTCTTAAAAGAGTTATTTGAAGAAGATCTTGCGACGATTCAACATGCAAGATTATAAGTCAATTTATACCCCTTTTCGTGTTAATTTCAAGTTATCCTTAAGTATGAGTCCTAGCAATGAAGAAGAGAGGATGGAGATGTCTCGAGTATCGTATGCATCAGCAGTGGGGAGCCTGATGTTTGCTATGATTTGTAAAAGACCACACATTGCATATGCAGTGGGAGTAGTTAGTCAATACATGGCAAATCTTGATCGAGAGCATTGGAATACTATTAAAAGGATTCTCAAATATATTAAGGTAACCTCAGATGTTGCATTTATGTTATGGAGGATTAGATTTTACTGTCAAAGGATATGTTAATGCTGATTATTCAGGTGATCTTGATAAAAGTAAATCCACTATATGATATGTGTTCATAGTAGCTAGAGGAGTTGTGAGCTAGGTTTTAAAACTGCAGTCATTTATGGTTACGTCAATAATAAAAGCCGAATATGTAGCAGCTACAAAAGTTAGTAAAGAAGCAATGTGGTTGAGGATGTTGTTGGAAGAACTTGGGTATAAACAAGATAATATTACTATGTTTTGTGATAACCAAAGTGCTTTGCATCTTGCAAGGAATCCATCATTTCATTCAAAGACAAAACACATTCGAGTTCAATATCTCTTCGTCCGTGAGAAAATGGAAGAAGGAACTGTGGATATTCAGAAAATTAATACCATTAATAACCTGACAGATTTTATGACAAAAACAATCAACGTTGACAAGTTTTTGTGGTGTCTGTTAATAAAGACAATCAATTGGAAAATCAAATGCAGGTTCAACAACCTAATCTACACAAGCATTCACAAAATTGCAATAATATTGGTTCAACAATAAAGTTTATAGCCTCAACAACATAGAAACATTTCTCACCTCAGAATGATTCGGTTGTTACAACATTCTAGAATATGATGAGGTGGCCTTGCTGAGCTATAGTTTGTTAAAGATATTTTCCTATAAAAGCAAAACATAATTGTTTAGAATTCTCTCTATAAAAGGAATATCTATAAATACATTGGAAATGACTAATTTTTCTCTTTGAATTCAAACAAACACCTTCTCTTTTATTCTTTCTTTTTATCATTTCAGCAATGACTATTTTATCTCTAAATTGTTAAGCATTTTTATAGTATCAGAGCGGCATGTCTAACGATGTACCAGCCAGAAATTAGCGCCTTCTTCCTCATCACATCCTTTAAACAAAACTACCATGGACTTCTCCTCTCTTGCTAAAACCCTTAACTTCAGCCTTATCAAACTAGACCGCTCAAACTACCTATATTGGAAAACTCAAATCGTTCCCATAATTCGGGCTCTAGATCTAGACACCTACATCAACCCAGAAGCACCTATCCCATCTAAGTTCACAGACATCTCAAGTACTCTAGTTCCAAATCCTGAGTATAATAGATGGAGAAAATCAGACCAGATTCTTATGAGCTGGTTGATATCAACTATAAATGAAAACTTAATAGATCAAGTTACACACTGCTCCTCTGCTTTAGAAATATGGCAATGTCTTGCCAAAACCTTCAACCAACAGTCCATGGCTAAAATAGCCTAGTTACGACAACAATTTCAAACTATGCATAAGGGAGCTGACTTTATCAATGATTTTGCTATGAAAATCAAGGGCATTGGAGACTCATTTAAAGTTGCTGGTGATGATTTGAAAATTAAGGATCTTATCATGTCTCTCATAGGATGTTTAGGCCATGATTTTGATCCAGTCGTGGTCTTAATCCATTCTCAACTGGATACTATCACATTTGAAGATGCCAAGTTTCAATTGATGATACATGAGCAACGTATAGCTCATCTAAATGCAAGCGCAAATGTCTCAATCTCTACTCCAAATGCTATCGCTCAAGTTGCAGGAAGTCAAGCTCATTTAGTCACCAATACTGACCAACACAGAAACTATAGAGGAGGTTTTAGGGGAGCACCTCGTGGCGGGAACAGAGGAGGAAGAACCGGTAGAACAAGAAATCGAATTTTTTGCCAAATCTGTTCAAAATCGAATCATGTAGCCTGGCAGTGCTACAAGCGCTATGATCAAACTTTTCAGCGAGCCATGCCTCAGAATCAACCTAAACAACACTCTCAAACAAATCCATACTTTGTTCCACACACACCAACTCTAAACAACCGACCTCTCCTCTCTCAAGGAAACTATCACCAAGCCTCTTCATATCTAACCACTCACGAAGCTATTAGATACCTTTCATGGTACATAGACAGTGGTGCGACAAATCACATCACCCCTAATCTAAGTAACCTCTCCCTTCACAATGAATACCAAGGTACAGATGAGCAATATGAAGTGACAAGGTAGAAAGAATATTGCAAAGATCTGATTGACTCTCACTCAAATCTTCAAGTGGAAGAATTATCAAAAATGGTAGGCACCGTTTTCGATACCTACCAAAGTTGAAATTTGAAAAAGAAAAAGTCAAGGTGGGATGGCCAAATGGCTAGCTATCCCACACTTCTCCTGCCTATACATAGGCAAGAGATGAAGAGAGCAAATCATCCTATTAGCAGAGAAAAAAAACGAGAGTGAGAGAGAAAAAAAGAGAGAGACAAAAATATTATGTGTATTTTTGTGAGTCTAGTTTTCTCTTTGTAATTCTTCAATTTTTCAGTAGTAAAATTCTTCTATCCTTACTAGTGATTTTTACCCTGATTTAGGAGTTTTCCATGTAAAATTTGTCTATTCATTACTATTTCTTCAATCATATTTAGCTGCGAACCTATTATAATCCGGTCGATTTTTACAACAATCCCACCTATCCGCCCCTTCAATTTAATAAATGTAGCATATTTTCCCATTGGTGGTCTTATATTTCTCCTTTTTTCCCATCACTTAGTTTCATGCTCATAGATCAAAAGCTTTTGCCTAATAAAATGTTTGGTTGAACGTAAGATTTTTAATATAATCAAATAACTTATAATGAAATGAAATGTAAATAGATGTAATATTAGAAAATTGTTATTTGAAAGAGATAAAATAATTTATAAAGTAATATAGTGAAATGTTGTTTAAAAAATAGATGGAATGAAATGTGATGTATATATAATAATAATGAATGACTATTTTATCTTTGATAAAATAATAAGATGTATTCTCTTGCTGCTTGTTATTAGAGTTAAGAGTATAATTGGTATTATAAAAAATTATTAAGAATGTGTTAAGTAGTACATATTTATCATTTTATATTTCATCCTAAACTTTCCAAATAAGAATTAATTCATTTTTATTGTTTATAATAAAATATAATATAATATAAAACTCTTTCCTTCCATCATATTCTATTATAAATCCTCATCTGATGTAATAATATTACATTCTATTACTAACTGAGCTATCAAATATAGCTTAAGGGATGCAATTATATTGACGGCAAGCCATAGAACTGAGACCCTGATACGTCTGCTACAAAGTGCTGTTCGTGCGTGGTAAGTTTATACCGCACATTCGATTCAACCCACCTGTGTACATACGAAAGTGTGTTCGTTACATGTTTACCGTTCAAAGTTTGAAATCTTGCATTCAGTCTGTTCATGAGTTCCTATCCTTAGTCATTGTTTTGTTATTTGCGTCCGGTAGGCAACACACGTACATCTTGACGAAATGAAAAACCTTATCATTAGAGACTTGACATTTCATATGGACCGGTGAGCTAATCTTATCTGACCAGTAAATAAATGGCAAGCTCGTCTCATTTCTTAAAAATATGGTAGCATCAGACTTATCTTCATCTGGAGAGGTAGTATATACGAATAAAAACAAAAATCTCCATTTGTCACAAATTGTGTTAAAAGTATCAAGGCCTATAATTGAACTCCTGAACCAGCTGGGAAAAAAGACAGTATGCGATTTATACTTGTCAACGGAGTCCAAGGACCCCTTCTATGCCCAACTAGAAGCTGTGTAGTAATAACTTGGACATTTTAGAAAATAACCTACTAACCATCATCTAAGTGCCTGTTTGGCTCAACTTTTGGAAGATAAAAAAATACTTTTTTTCACCGCAAAAACTATTTTAAAAAAAAAATAAATATTTGATTGTAAAATTTAAAAGCACTTTTTTAATAGAAATGACTTTTTTAGAAGCTAAAATATAATTTTTTAAGAAGCTCAAATTTAGAGCTTTTCAAAAAGTTCTACTGACAAAAACTCTACTAATATAAGCCCATCTAAACAGACACTAAGTGTCTCATTAACCGCCATCAAACAGAAGGAATCAAACCATCCTTTTCATAGATGTAAGAGATGTTGATTGAGCACTGATAATCAAGCAAATAATTGAAAAGGAAAAGATGAATGGATACACCCTAATAAAAGCTGGAGGTGGTGTCGATGTAATTAATATTTTGAATTGATTCATCATCAAATATCAGTCCAGAAGCAAATTTCCATCATTTCCATTGGCATCGCAAAAGCAAGGTGATTCCAAAAACTTGTATAATTTCCCACAATGGAAGATATGTCCACACTCCTACTCAATTACTGTCAATCAGCCAAAAAAAATAGTCATTGTTTCCTTCCCCTTCCTTTCTTCAATAACTGTGGCTCACTATGTTCCTTCCCTGTGACTTCTGAAATACTCACTGCCAACAAGGTAAGATTGATTAGAAAGAGCTTGAAAAATCGATATCTGACACTTTGGATTGAAGAATGAAAATGTATTAATAAGCACTCCAAAAGGAGAAATACATAAGAAACTTAAGTCTGAGTGAAACAAGGCTAAAAGCCAGGAAGTAGGAAGCTTGAGGGAACCTCATGCCTCAGTGTCATCTGGGATTAATCAAAAAATTATCCTGATTGTTCACCAAAACATAACTTCAAAAAGAGATCATACCATTGGGGCCCCTGGACATCAAGGTGAAGAATATGTTGTTTAGCTTCTCCATCTTCTTACCATCTTGTGCCTGTTCTGTTTTGAATTTGAGACACTGGCAGATAACAAAAAACATTGAGGGCAACCAAAAACGAAACTTGTACTTCAACATTCGTGTAGTTAAAACAGCCGAGGGAATATGTAATCAGCATGTTCTCTAAAAGGTTACAAATCCAACAATTTGCACCTATATTCTAACAGACCAAACATGAGAATCCATGGAAAAGTGCATAAAAGGGTAGGAAGCCTCTAACTAGAGTCTGAATACAACGCAAGTCTAATTTGATTTCTTGGGCATATAAATGGAAACTAAACTCAGATAACCAGACTGATTAAACAATATCCCCAACTCTGGACAGTTCTTTTGTTTTTCCTCGCTCCCGCAATGTCTCTTTCAGTAATTTTATGTCAAGAAGACTAACAATGCTAAGCCATTGACATCTTCGCGGCGGAAAAATTCCTCCTCAACCCTGAACAATTAGGATTCCGTACAAACGAACCCCCATCTCCAAATAACAGAATCTATGAGGGAATATATTCATGATGCTGACAGTTTAGGGGTCCCACCACATAAGATAAACCTCAGATTCCATTGCAGACATTTTTCTTGGCATGCAGGTTGAGTAACAGGAAACTTTAAAAAGTCTTTCTTTTGAGCTCAAATTATTGTAGAACAAACAATTCAATTTGGAACTAATTTTTCAATAATGTCTGATTTACAAAACCTAGCATGACACCTTTTTGCAACTTCACCTTTGAAACCTAAGTTCAGATCAGACAGTTGACTGAATTATGAGAACAGCATAGCTTCATGGAATTTAAGCTGCCAACCGTTGTGCATTTCTAAATAGTATTAACATAATTACACTTATCAAGATAAGAAGATGATAAAAGAAGCAAAGATTTGGACAATAGACACACAAGCCCATCCTTGATGTCTCCAAGGCAGACATATATGAAAAAAAAAAAAATTCAATTCAAGAAACAGACCAACCTAAGTCATAAAATAAACAGGAAGTTCACTTTTCTTGGAGAAAAAATGGACATGTGTCAATTTATCCAAATAAAATATAAATTCTATGTATTCCTTGCAAATTATGCATACGTAGTAACAACTACATAAGTACAGTTCAACACTGTTCAGAATTAAGTAATGCAGCTATGGTTGTCATCGTTACCCCTCAAGTTATTGGCACTAAATGATGATAAACAAAGAGCTTTACCTCTAAAAGTGAAAGAATCTCCTATCTGTTTTCTCATCTCATGCCCATCAAAATATAACATCCATGTTATCTCACAAAATGCATGATTTAAAGGAAACCATCTTTATTGAATAAGGTGCAAGTTGTTATGGGTTCAACTAAATAACAAAAGATTCAAAAGCCTACAAACTCAAATAACCAACACAACGATCCAAATATTACTTTGCGAATTTGGTTAGCCATGCAGACCTTAATAATTCTACCAAAAGATGTTGAGGTCTACAATTCAGTAAGAGATTTTAACCATAGTTTACAAATCTGCACATCCATCCTCATAGTCTATACCCAAAACCGTGCTTCTAATGTTGTACTCAATTTCAGAGAAACCATCACACACTAGATGAACTTAGAAGGTCCAGGAACAGAATCAATGACACGTCGACAGAAAAAGAATGAGAAACACAAATACCTCTTTGTTATCAGTGACTTTGAGAATTAACTTGCCGTCGCAGTGTCGGTACTTCATGCAATAGCGTGTCTTTATCCCAAGTTCAGTTTCACAAACCACAAACAACAGTAGGACAAATTTATAAGCGTCTTCTGATTTCAATTGACAGAAAAACTTAAAAGAGAAAGACAATAAGTTATTCAATCAGATCTTAGTGAGGAAATACCACAAACGAAAACAAAAACGTCACTTCGGCATCTAAAAGCAAACAGAAGAATGTGCAAAAGATTAGGAGCTCAGTAACATACAGAATCGGGATCAACGCGAAACAGTTGAACAGATCGATCGACGAACTCATCCCACGAAGTTATGTAAACCATTGGCGTTGCGGCCGTGAGACAGAGGAACTAAAGATTTTGCCTTTTTATCTTACGAGAGAATTCAACCAATCAAAACTTGGCTCGTGTATTAGGTGGGGTCCCTGGGGATGCAAAGATTGTTACCAGCAGGCCAGGTTTACAGGCACGTCCTAAAGCTAATTAAAATAAAATAATTATATTATTATTATAGTGTAGTAAATTTAGGTTGATTTTATACAGAGTGTTCCGTTAGATTATGAAATGAAATTAATTAAAGTTTAAAAAATAGGGGTGGTTTTGGATTTAATAAGAAAATAAAATAAAATAAATTTAGTGAAAACAAATTAAAAAAAACATGCGAAAATGATCAAATTGAGAAATTTGGTAGGAATTGATTCTTTGATTCAATATCGGCCTAACTCTAATTAAGCATAATTCATTGATTTAATGTTATTTTATCTCTCTTAGCAATTATCGGTCGTAAATTAACAACTAGCTTTGTTAATCCCGATTTTTCCTTAGATCCTAGTTAATCACGAAACGCTCGTTAATTAACCCTAGCTATTAGGAAACCTAGAATAAGCTCTCTAAGTTTATCCAGACAATCGCCTTACAAATCAAAAAAATAGACGATCTAGGTAATTATCACACAAGCTCGAATTATTTAACTTATGTTATATTATCTCTAATGATTCGGAACCATTAGTTGCTACACATGAAGTAGAAATACAACAATTATGTATTGCATTCGATTCTAGCAATGAGTTTTCTTGAAAAACGATTTAATAGAGCATTAAAATCATCATCATTCACATACCCAATCAATTCATATAAGATAACATAATCAACGTCTATTGAGAGAAAAATAACAAAATAATAAAAAATACACTTATTCCAGGTCGTTGGCGTCAATGTCACCTCTGAACCAGCGTCGAGACATCTAATCATTCATGAGTCTCTTAAGAAAATGCTTCAGCCTCGTGAAAATCATCCCCAACCGAAACCCCTTTTAGCTCCTTCTTCATTGCCACAAGCTTCTCTTCCTCACTATTCACTGATTTTACAGATAAAGATGTTGATCCATCTCTACTAGTCAAGCCTCTACTCTTCTCTCGTAGCTCTCTTGCGCAGCTCTTCTCACGCCACTCTTTTTGTTTCAGCTGCTAGCCCTCCTCTCCTCACTCCTTTTACAACTATCCCTCTTTAACGTTTTCATTTATGTTGTCCAATGTCCTCACACACTTCTTTATTTTTTCAGCCCCTCTTCATGTCACGCACTACACTCACGTTGCCTCAGCTCACCTTTTATTCAACCCATATTTAAATTCATGTCCATATCTTGATTGGGCGTGAGAGTGTCTCATTCCCATGCAAATCTATGCACAATCGTGAGTGATGGTCATAGTTGTGCAATAATTCCAGCAGTTGTGAGCATGCTTCACCTTCCATTCTTTTATGCTTTATCCATTCTTTTGCTCTAATCTTCTTCTTCTTGATCCATAAAGACAAGTGAATGTAGATCTTTAGAAAACAACCCTAAATGTAATGCTTTCGACTCACTTGAACTTCTCTGCTTCCAAATCGTGCCTAAAATCACATATGAGTCAAAGTGAGTATCTTAAGCAATTTTATGTCAATAATCGCTAAGTGTTATGAAATAATTTCATAATCAATTATGCACTTATCAATTTCCCCTACACTTAGCTTTTGGTTGTCCTCGAGCAAAACATTAAAATTAAGCTCACCGACTTAAAACATTTACTCATTTCTTATATATTCCATGAGTACATAATCATAAACAAAAATGAATGATTTTCAAAAATCATAGTAAGAATTTAACATTTAACGCTTCTACTTATGATCAATCAGCGTTCAATAACTTTAAAAACCGAGCAATCTAATAGTAGACTTGGAAAATATGTTTAAACAAGATATGTCTACAGGCACACTCAACACCATTCATGATCATGACAATCTATAACTTTACATATCATTTCGTTTCTACAACATTAATGTTCACATGCAAAATCATGAATCAAAGGACTTTTCAAGTTTGTAATATGGGTAAAGATAAAGTGAGATGTATTTGGGTCAAGTAGCATAAAATTCATTAAAGCTAGTGAAACAAAAGCACCACTCAATTATACCACTAAGTGCACAAGTTAACACTCATCAAAAACTGGGTACCGTCAGTTATGACGAATGCAACATTTATATTTCACAACCCAATTCAGCTCTCACACACAAATCACATGAAGCATATACCAATCTGAAGGCATCACTCACACAATTGATGACAATACATTGAAACCACAAAGAGTTAACCTTCTAAGTCAACATCTAGCTCATATTCAACATATTCCAATAACACATTCATTACAACTTTAAGAGGATGCATTAAGTATGAATAACGTTGCCAACCACATATGCACTTCCTCCTTGATACATTTATTTAAACAAATTTTCTTTTTCTTTCTTTTTCTTTTCTTTTTTCTTTCTTTCTTTTCCTTTCTTTTCTTTTCTCTTATAAAAAATAAATAAACTACATCAATATAGGAATTTCAATGATAAGGCATAAAATAACGTCCCAACATATAACCAACCCACACATATATACACCCCCACACTTAGAATTTTGTACATTCACAAACTCAACAATCACAAATGTTCCACTAGCTTTATGGCTTAGGTAGGACATTTGGTTAAGTATAAAGCATGTAATATGGTAGATACAAAAAGAAGGGCTAATAAGGCTCAAAGGGAGCTTAATGAGGGAAAATCATATACTGGGTAGGCTATTTGGCTAATGTAATTCGGAAAAACAAAGAATGCCTAATCATATCCATATTAATGCATGTGATACAAATGTGTTCTTGAATAGAAATTCAAGGAAAAATCAAGATGTACATGTCATGAATGTCATATATTATCAAAAGACAATGAGATTGATATGAATGTGTCAGTCAAATAAGGCTCAAAATCTCAACAACTTTGTCTACCACTAGTCACTACTCTTCTAAAGATAATGCATATCGATCAATCACAAGAATAAAAATACATGCTAAGGATGCCATGAAATTGTCTAGTCAATTCATTCTCTAAGCATGACTATATAGTCCTAGAAGTAATAGAAAATGAGAAAATGTTTCTTTGTTTGTTTTATTCTTTCTCTCATTTTGATTGAAAACTTAAAAACAAGCTAAAATAAACCAACAAAGAAACATACATGCATATAAAAGAATAAATGTGAAAACTTAAAAACAAAGAAATTTATTTTCTTTGGGTTACCTCCTAAGAAACGTCTTTGTTTAGGGTCGCTGGCTCGACCCCTTCTCCTCACGTGACAAAATTATGATCTTCTAATGGCACATACGATTCTTCAACGTGAGATTCTTCAGGATAGGGTCTTGGTTGATAGTCCTTCGTATTTAGCTCTTTACCTATCCTCAAACTTTCAATCTCAATTGAGTCCATGCACTCGGGAAATATTTCGAACATCTCTTCAACTTTTTCTTCCTCTTTTAGTCCCTTTAATCTGCTATATAAAGATGAAGAGTTAGTTTCAAAATAATCATGGACTCAGTACTTACCTCCCAGCCAAATGATATATCCTTTTTGGCTTCGAGCACCTTCTCAATTTCTTCTTCTTCACAAGCAATTCCTTGAGTACTACACTCAAGATTTTCAAGTTCCTCTTTACTCTATAAGGTTTCCGCACTAATATCCATCGGGTACTCCTCAGGTTGATATGGTTGCGTTTCTTTGCTTTGTGATGCTAAGCAGTTGATAGCTTCCATCAATTGATCACCTTGGCTTGTCAAGTTTTGGATTCTAGAATTTATTTCCTGATGGAATTGCAAAGTGTTAGCAACATATACATTAACTAATTCTTCCAATGATGTACCTGAGTCTTGATAGGAAGCTTCTGGTATGTACGGTAATTGCTGTGCTTCCTACAAACTATCATGGAAGTAATTTGGCTGATCATTCCATCTATAATAAAAGTTAGGTTGATCAGTCCAAAAATTGTTATAGGATTGAGAATATGAATTAAAAAAATTACTTCCATCTATGCCAATTTTAATTTTAATTTTTTTTCATAAAAACGAAACAAAAAATGAAATGATTACAAAATAACTGAAAAGAAAGCAATTATGAACAAATATATACAAAACACCAATTACAAAAACTAAACACTGCACTCCTCGGCAACGACGCTAAAATTGACCGGCACATCGTAACAATAGTCAAAATAAAATAACTAGACTACTACTGTAGTAGTAGTGAGGCTAGGTCGATTCGACAGGGATTGTTCGGTTAGCTTATGAAATGAAATTAATTAATGTTTAGGTAATGGGGGTTTTGGATTTAATAAGAAAATAAAATGAAATAGACCTAACGAAAACAAATTAAAGAAAACATCCGAAAAATGATAAAATTGGGAAATTCGGTAGGGATCTGGTTCTTTGGTTTAATCTCGGCCTACGCCCTAATTAAGTATAATTCATTAATTTGTTGTTTTGTTTCTCTCTTAGCAATTATCAGTCGTAGATTAAAAACAAGCTCTGTTAATCGCAATTTTTCCTTAAATCCTAGTTAATCACGAAGCTCATTAATTAACCCTAGCTTTCAGAAAACTTAGAGTAAGTTCTCTAAGTTTATCCGAACAATCACCTTACAAATCAGAAAAATAGAGCAATCTAGGTAATAATCACACAGTTTCAGGTTATTTAACCTATGTTATATTATCTCTAATGATTCAAAATCATTAGTTTCTACACATAAATCGACAATACAACAATTACGTATTGCATTCGATTCTAGCAATGGGTTCTCATAAAAAACGATTCAATAGAACACCAAAACCATCATCATTCAAATACCCAATCAATTTATACAAGAAAACATAATCAATTTCTACTGAGAGAAAAAAACAACAAAACAATAAAAAAATACACTTATCCTAGGTCATCGGCATCAATGTCACCTCTAAATTGACGTCGGAACGTTTAGCCCTTCATGGGTCTCTCAAGAAAATGCTTCAGTCTCATGCAAATCATCCCCAATCAAAACCCCTTTTAGCTCCTTCTTCACTGCCACAAGCTTCTCTTCCTCACTATTCACTGATTTGGCAAATAATGATGTTGGTCCATCTCCCATATTCAAGCCTCTACTCTTCTCTCGCAACTCTCTTTTGCAACTCTTCTCACGCCAATCTTTTTGTTTTAGCCGCCAGCCCTCTTCCCCTCACTCCTTTTGCAGTTGTTCCTCTTTAACGTTTTCATTCATGTTGTCTAATGTCCTCACGCACTTCTTTATTTTTCCAGCCCCTCTTCATGTCACACACTGCACTCATGTTGCTTTAGCTCACCTTTTACTTTAGCCCACATTTAAATTCATGTCCATATCTTGCATGGGCGTGAGAGTGTCTCAAGCCCGTGCAAATCTATACTCAACCATGAGTGATGCTCACGGTTGTGCAATAATTCCAGCAGGATGTGAGCATGCTTCACCCTCCATTCTTTTATGTTGTATCCATTCTTTTTCTCTAATCTTCTTCTTATTGATCCATGAAGACAAATGAATCTGGATCTTTGGAAAACAACCCTAAATATAGTGCTTTCGCCTCACTTAAACTCCTTTGCTTTCGAATCGTGCCTAAAATCACATATGAGTCAAAGTATCTTAAGTAATTTCATGTCAATAATTGCTAAGTGTTATGGAATCATTTCATAATCAATTACGCACTTATCAAGGGGATGAGATGCACAAAACATAGCTCTCTTTCTTGTACGATTTAAACTCTAAAAATTAATTAACTTTTTAAATTTTAAATTTTAAATTTATTTTTTATAGTTTATAATTTAAAACAATATTATGAATATCGTATTCAAAATTGGTATTAAATTTGATTATGGTACAATACGGTACCGATACTGATCAATACCTAATACCGTTTTGAATAATTTATAAAATTATACAATAATTTCTAAATTTTATAAAATTACAAAATAAATCATTAATATATTATATTATACAATCATTTTACTTTCCTTCAATCATATCTTAAAAACTCATACTAATATAAATTTGATATAATAAATATTTTTTAATCTTTAATAAAATTTTCACGTTATAAATTAAAATAAATTTAATTTCAAAATTTATTATTATATTTTTACATGTATATATTAGAAAACTACATATATTATCAATATAAAATAAATAAAATTTTAAAAATATTAAATATGATTGTATTAGCTAATATATTTAGTTATGTATTCTACAATCACTTTGTATAAATTTAATAATATAAAATTTATTTAATATATTCTTTTCTATATTTTTATTATTTGTTAAATAAGTTATAAATAATTTAATCATATTCCTTGTTATGTCTAAGTAATTATTGTTAATATTTTATAGAGGAGAAATTTCAAAAATTTTAAATTTAGCCTAAATGTTTTTCAAATTTATAATTTTGACCAATATTTAACTGATATTTGATCGATATTTTAATTACCAATCGATATCAACCCAAAGAATCAGTACCGACAAGTACCAGAGTTCGGTACAAATTTTTTTTGTTCGGTGTCAATTTTTGTACTGACGGTACCAACAGATACACTACATGTTGCGACGAGTGTAGTATTATAGATTTTTTTTGAGAAATTTAAATGGAGTAATTGAATAACAAATAGAGAAATATGTGGAAAAAAAAAGACATAAGAAATTTATTCGGTTTACCCCTTTGAAATGATTACATCCATGGGTGAAGATAATCAAATAAAATTTCACTAATGGAAAAATGAGAAAATTACAAAATGCTCAATATTTTTCTTTCAACCTTCTAACCCAGTTACACCCAAAACTCACATATAATACTCTTGTATTTTCACTTAAAATAACTCACAAATGGCATAACAAAATGACCTCTTGTCTTTCACCCAAAGTCTCTCGCCACCTTTTGTTTTTCACTCTCTTTGTCTCTATTTCATGAATTCAGTGGCTTTCCTTATATATGCAAAAAGAGTGTACAATTTGTCAAAACAAATCTTTGGCACTTATATATAGATTTTCATGGTTACCAACCATTGACAAAAGAAGGGAGATGGTGCCAACAATCTTTGAAAATCCTACACTCGTCATAACAAATTGGTATCAAAGCTTGTGATTAGAAGTTATATTTGAAGGTGGCAACAACAAGATTTGATTTTGAGAAGTTTGACTACAATACTAGCTTTGCTTTGTGGAAAGTCAAGATGTATAGAGTCTTGACGCAAAATGGTATGCAGAAGGCCTTGTTGGGAAAGTGTGAAATACCAGGCGAATTAACTAACACCAAAAAACTAAACATGGATGAAAAAGCCATGGTTGCCATTCAGTTAAGCCTTTCAAATGAAGTCTCATATGAGGTTATCCATAAGAAGACAACTGCTTCATTATGACATAAATTGGAATCTTTATATATGACAAAGAGTCTCACTAGCAAGTTGACTACAAAACACCTCTTACACATGCTCCGTATGGTAGAAGGTGGTTTAATTAGATCACATGTTGATTTTTGTTCAATTGTCACAGATCTCGAGAATATGGACATTAAGTATGATCTAAAAGACCAAGCTCTCATATTTCTCCACTCCTTACCTCAATCTTATAAGCATTTTTGAGTGACTATTATTTATAGTTGAGAGTCTCTCATGTTCTTTTGGTGAGTGAAGAAGGATCTGGACCATGAGATGAATGGATCTTTGACATTGCCTACTCATTTCATATTGGTCCCAAAAAAGACTGGTTCCATCTATGACTGTTAGGCCCGGGTCTCAGAACTTATTTCATGGCTACATTATGAGAGGGTTGGGTGAAGATCAAGTGAAAAGAAGGTTGGAAGCACTTAATTGCCCATGTTTAACCAAATTTTTACAAATTCGTCAGTCACCCTCGTGCACAAGCATGATCATGCACTCCCATGTCTGTGTGCACGATCGTGCACCCCTATGGAAGGGTTCTGACACTCCAACTTGTAAAAATCATATCTCTCAATTTGATGTCCAAAAATTACAAACTTCATACAATTTGAAATCTAGGAAGATAAACTACAACTTTTATGAGGACAACTTTGTTTGATTCAGCCTACATTAATATAGTTTATTTGTTGAAATCGGGACACAAATTTTGTCAGGGAATAATACTACAACTGAATCCCCTTTCTCTTCTTTAACCTATTATGAGCTTTTTACATATTCCAAAAAGAAAACTTGGATCCAACAAGCACTAAGTGTACTTGTATGACTTCCAACATAACAATTTATTTTAAATCTATCTAGGGCCATCTAACAACATACTATTCCATTTCGAGCAACAATTAACAACCTAATTAACAACCCAACACAAACGATAGCTTTGAACATGTACAGAAGGGAAATTCTTAAACTCTTACCTTCATTACTAAATCAAAACAAAGTTTGCACACAACTTTAGTTACATATCAAAGTCACAACAATAGAGTAATACAAAATATAAATGAATGCTCATGCCTGATATCCTTATAAAGTTACCAAAATATAGTCGAACTAACTTAGTTACAAAAGATAGATATCTTAGAGTTTGCCAAAAATTGCAATAATCAATTATCTTCTCATTCTGCACCTGAGGAGTGAAAAATAATGGATTGAGCTACGAAGCTCAGTGACTAATACGTTTATAGTCATTGGTAATGAGCTACACACAATGAAGATATATATATATATATATATATATATATAAAATCTAGTAATTACATTATCTACACTTATAGCTCAAAGCACTCACAGGAAAAAAAATGTTATCACATAAATATCATATAAATCATATCATGTATATTTAACCTTCAACATAACACTCAAGAGTGTATCATGCTCAACATATCAAAATGAAATGCACAAACATAATGGCTTGAGAGAGTTCTGTGGAACCAAATGGAGAAATCGAAGTTTACACCATGAACAAAATGACTTTATTTCTTAGGAGCTCATGTGCCACAAGTAGGCAGTCGGGAGAAGGCTTTGAGTCAACGTGCACGTGATGAACGAAAAGATATCTCTCTTGCCCAAACATAAGTAAATTCCAATGTTCAATTCATTTCATCAGATACTCATACTTTCATGCTTCTTATGCTTTTTCCTCTTTTCATTAATATAAAAAACAGTAACATCTTTCAAGGCATAAAGTGAAAATAACAGTAACATCTTTCAAGGCATTTTCTAATTATCGTAATAATTCAAATTCAAGCATTTAAACATGTAAGCAAGCAAAAAATCAGCCTATCAACATAATAACACAAATAAGTTTTCATTTAACCAATTATATAAATAGAAAATCCATAAAGCTTTAATAATAAAAAACAAATAAGTTTCTTGGTCCTCTCCTTTCTCCCTTTATTTCTAACACAAGAAACTCCTTTTTCTCTAGTTCCTTTTGCTACCAAAACAAGAAAAAAAGATGAAAGTTACTTAACTTTCCCCTTTATACTTTTTCTTTCTTTCCTTCGTTTTCTTTCCTGGTTTGTTTTCTCCTTCTATTCTTTTAGTTCCTTCTACGTTTTTCTTTTCTTTTCTTTTCTTGCTTCTCCAACACATTTCATGCACTCTTCACTTCCTCTTTCTCATTTCTTTTCTTATTATTTAAGACCACTTTTAGTCCTTCCAAATTTACCAGAATCTAAAGGTGAATCTGGGATCTCTATATGAGATTATAAAACTTAAAATTCCATGAAGTCTGATTATTTAATATATTTATTTCTTGGCCAAGGCATTTAATGAATCTATTTGTTTAATTGGCAAAAAATGTGCTAACTTGATTAGCCTATCGACAATCACCAATATTACGTCATGCTTCCTAACGGTCCTTGGCAATCCCCTCAAGAAATCCATTGTAATCTTCTCCCACTTCCATTCAGGAATAATCAAAGGTTTAAGCTTACTGATAGGTGCTTGATGTTCTGCTTTAACTTGTTGGCACACTAAGCATTTTTCAGCATACTCTACAACATCTTTTTTCATTCCTCTCCACCAGAAGTGCTCTTTTAAATCTCTATACATTCTTGTACTCCCCGGGTGCATTGCATACGAAGCATTGTGTGCCTCATCAAGAATTTCATCCTTCAACTCTTACATGTTTGGAATACATAATATGTTACCTATCGCTATCAATCCATCATCTCTTATCTCTATTTCAGAGGGCTTACCATTTTTAATTTCTTCTCTGAGCTTGCTCAAGTACTCATCTTGCTCCTATAATTCCTTAATCTTCTCTTTCAACATTGACCTTATTCTAAAATTAGCCAATAATTAACCAGATTCGACTTACCTCAACATCATCTTAAGTTTGGCTAATTCCTTCAACAAAGGAAGGTATATTGCCTCCACATGTGCCATAGTAGATTTTCTACTCAATACATTCGCTATTACATTAACTTTCCTCGGGTCGTTAACTTTTCTCGGGTGGTAGTCTATCATCAAGTCATAATCCTTTAGTAGTTCTAACGACCGTCTTTACCTCAGATTTAACTCTTTTTTGGCTCATCAATTATTTAAGACTCTTGTGGTCTGTAAGTACCTTAGTGGTGATTCCATATAATAATGTCTCCATATTTTCAATGCAAAAATTATGGCAGCCAACTCCAAGTTATGTGTAGGATAATTCATCTCGTAGGGTTTTAATTGCCTGAAAGCATAGGCAATCACTTTATCTCTTTGCATCAACAAACACCCCAACCCCTTCCTTGAGGCATCACTATATACTATATATCCATCATTACAAGAAGGCAAGGTTAGAATTGGTGTAGTTATGAGCCTATTTTTCAATTCCTCAAAGCTCATCTGACATTCTTCTGTCCACACAAACTTGCTATCATGGAAAAGCCTTCTACAAATCTTCTATAATAACCAGCTAAACCTAAGAAACTCCTCACTTCTGTTACATTTTTTGGTGCTTCCCATTTAACTATAGGTTCTATTTTCCTTGGATCCATATGTAACCCTTTTTTTTTTTTTGAAATTACATGTTCAAGAAACACCACTTCCTTTGGCCAAAATTCACATTTATTGAATTTGACATACAACTCTTTCTTCCTCAATGTCTCCAAGGCAATCCTTAAGTGCTCTTCATGCTCCTTTTCACTCTTGGAATAAACCAATATATCATCAATAAATACTATGATAAATTGGTCTAAGAAAGGGTTGAAGACTCTATTCATTAAGTCCATGAAGACTGCAGGGGCATTAGTTAATCCAAAGGGCATAACTAAGAACTCAAAATACCCATATCGTGTTTTAAAGGCAGTCTTTAGCACATCAAACTCCTTTATTCTCAATTCGTGGTGACCAGATCTCAAGTCTATCTTGAAAAAGACTTTTTCCCCTTGCAATTAATCAAACAAATCATCTATGATTGGGAGGGAATGCCTATTCTTGATGGTGACATGATTATGCTTCCTGTAATCCACACACATCCTCAAGGATCCATCTTTCTTCTTCATAAAAAGAACTGGAGCTCCCTAAGGTGAAGAGCTAGGCCGAATATAACCTTTCTCTAACAACTCTTCTAACTGTTCTTTAAGCTCCTTCGATTCTATCGGAGCCATTCTATAAGGTGGAATTGACATTGGTACAGTGCCTAGAAGAAGCTCTATGCTAAACTCAATCTCTCTAGGTGGTGGTAGTCCTGATAACTCCTCTGGAAAGATATCTGAAAATTCCATGACCACAGGAATATCTTCTAATTTTCCTTCATCTACCTTCGTGTCTACCACACATGCCAAGAATGCTTCACATCCTTTCCTCATCATTTTCTCTACTGTTAGAGCCGAAATAATTATAGGTGGGTTTGCTTTCCTGTCTCCCACAAATATCACCTTTTCACCTTTTTCTAACTCAAACTCTACAATCTTCTGTTTGCATTTCAAATTGGCATTATATTTTTCTAAAGTATCCATGCCCAAAATCACATCTAATCCCCCCATCTTCAATGGCATTAAATCCACTACTAATTTTACTCCACCGATGTATATTTCACAACTCTATAAACTTGATTAATAATGATATACTAGCCAATTGGGGTACTAGCTATCAAAGGACTATTTAATGGACTCAAAATTCTACCATGCAAAATCATACTTGATGAAATAAATGAGTGGGTAGACCCCAGATCAATTAAAACAATAATATCATTATTAAACAATTTAACCATACCAGTCATGATCTTTGGAGCTACTTCTGCTTCCTCCCTCGTCATTACAAACACCTTAGCTGGTGCTTGCCCCCTCGATCTTCCTGGAGGATCCACTTTCTTGGCCGTACTAGAACTTCCCACTTCAGTTGTAGTCTTATGATAAGATGATAATTGTGCACATTATGCTTAATATTATGCCTTTGATTTGTCATGATTTTTGTGAA
>JANQBM010000004.1:13625177-13636769 GCA_025594535.1 Erythroxylum domingense | reverse complement strand
TACATGATGACATAAGCCTAATACTATTCATGGAATGTAAATCACATTACATAAACAATATACATGCATATTTAAAATAATACCTCATAATATATTATGAATAAGTCAGAATGTCAGTATAAAAGTCACATATGACTATTGGCCTAGGGCACACTAATAACAACATACTAGGTATATGTATCCATTTTGATTATGAATCATATGCAACTTATGAAACTCATTATGATACGAACCCACTAGGCGACCTGCCCTAGGAACTCTTAATCCATTTGTTATGTGTGCCCAGAATCCTAGAAAACAAGTTGAACGATCATATTAGAACCTTAAGGAAGCTAAGTCCTTAAAGGCCTAATCTTAAGATGCCACAAAGGTTGATCACTCCCTTGATAAGCTAGATTTGTATTCTACTAAGAACACAAAAGAACAAACAAAGCTTGCTGGAAAATAACTCAATTTTTATTGATGGTGATGATGATCTTGTAAGATATCAGATGACCCTTTAAATAGGCATCATAATATCCTAATCCTATAAGGAAAGGATTTTCTTACCTATTCCTAGTTCATACCTAGGTAAGAAAGACCTAAATAAGAAAGGAAATCCTCATTCTTGTCAGTCTTAAATGTGAATATCTCCTAAATTAAGGAAACAATTTGATTTATCAAGACATGAACGAAAGGAACAAGTGTTAAGAAGGCTTTATTCACTTAAAAAACATAAATTTGGGCTTAATTAAATCAACATAACCAGCCCATTTGTTGATTACATCTTAATTATGCATATTGGGCTTCCTTCAAACCCATGTATGATCATCTTTGTATCTTGAATTTCAAGCTTGGTTCACCATGTACTAAGTCTTGTCCGACATCTTGTATATGAAGATAAGTAATTAATCTCAGTAATGCCTTAGTAGCTTCAATAATAACCCCATTTTCTTGCATCTCCATGATTAATCCTTGCAAAGCTTCTTTCATTCGTTTTGTTCTTGCTCTAGTCATTGGACCTCCAATTCCTTGGAATGGGTCTCGAGAAAATGTCCTAACATCATCTGCAGTCGATCAGTATCTTGATCTCTATCATTCCACCACTCCTCGAAAAGATTTGTCCTCAAATCACCTACATCAAACAAAGATAAATCAACAACATTAAAAGTAGCACTAACATTGCAATAGTTGCTTGGCAAATTGAGCTTGTAGGTGTTATCATTGATCCTCTCCAAGACTTGAAAGCGTCCATCTCCTCTAGGTTGTAATTTGGACTTCCTTTGTGTGGGAAATCGTTCCTTCCTTATATGCACCTACACCCAATCTCCAGGTTCAAGACCAACTTTTATACCCCCTTGTTAGCTTGTCTTGCATATTGCTCATTTTTTTCTTTCAATGTTAGCCCAAACCTTCACGTCTAAATCCTTCATAAAATCTAACTTTTTTCCCATCAAGATTAACATGTTCATCAGTAGGCAAAGGTAAAATATCTAAAGGAGTTAAAGGATTAAAGCCATATGCAACTTCAAAAACATTTTCAAAATTAAGCAAACACAAAAAAGGTGAATTAGTTGGTTTATCTTTTAATAAATTAAAAGCTCGATCATGCACATCATCCAACTTGAAAACAAAATTTTTGTAACAAGTTCATTCAAAGGTGTAGCAATGGAACTAAAGTCTTTAACAAACCTTCGATAAAAACTTGCTAGACCATGAAAATTCTCACCTCATTCGCATCTTAGGTGTAGGCCAGTCCCTTATTGCCTTTACCTTCTCTTCATCAACACTAACACCCTATGAACTAGCAACAAATCCAAGAAACACAACAGGTTTTATGCATAATGTACACTTTTTGAGATTAATATACAATTGGTTCTCTTTTAATACATTAAAAACAAAATGCAAGTGTTCCATATGATCATTTAAATTCTTGATGTAAACTGAACTATCATCAAAGGAAACTACCACAAATTTTCTAATAAAAGCACGCAAGACATGATTCATAAGCCTCGTGAAAGTACTAGGTGTATTAGTTAAACCAAAGAGCATTACTATCCACTTATACAATCTATATTTAGTTTTGAACTTCATTTTCCATTCATCTCCTTCTTATATGTGAATTTGATAGTAGCCATTCTTTAAATCAATCTTAGAAAACAAGTATGAGCTATGTAATTCATCAAGCATATCATTTAATCGAGGGATAAGATGTTTATACTTAAATGTTATTTTGTTTATGGGTCGGTAATCTACACACATGTGCCATGTTCCATCTTTCTTTGGGACTAAGATTATGGGTATCGAACATGTTAGGACTTTCTCTCACAAATCTTTTTTGCACTAGGTCATCAATTTGTCGTATCTCCTTTGTTTCCTCAGGGTTGGCAATATAGGCATGTCGGTTAGGAATAGTAGCCCCAAGTATGAAATCTATTTGATGTTCAATGCCTCTTAAAGGGGGTAGTCTATGTGGTATCTCTTCAAGAAAAGGTTCCTTAAACTTCTGTAACAAAGAAACAACCACACTAGGCAAAGTAGGGCTAAGGTCATTAGTAGAAAAATAAACATCTTTATACATAAGTACAAGTAGTGGCTGCCTTGCAAACATAACACTCTTAAACTCACTTTTCTAGCAATTACATTTAATTTCTTGCTTTTCTCTCTTTATTGAACACCTTTCTCTTGATTTTTCCTCTCGTCCTCACTCTCTTTCTTTTCTCTCATTTACTATTTTCCTTTCTTTTTCTTTTCCTCTTGCTCACCAATCTGATTTCCTCTTTTTTACACTCACTTGTTATCCTAATATGATCCTCATGAGCTTGCAAAGGTTTTAAAGGGGTTAGTACAATGATTCGGTTATCAAGTACAAACGAGTAATAGTTTGTATACCCATCATGTTTAACCTTCCTATCGAATTGTCATAGATAGCTTAATAAAATGTTTCCAGCATGCACTAGTACCACATCACAAAGAACTTCACCTCTATATTTGCCAATAAAAAAAGACACTAAAACTTGCTTAGCTACCTTAACTTCTCCATATTCATTCATCCATTGCAACTTATATGGTTTAGGATGCTTGAAGGTATCCAATTTCAACTTATCTAGTAACAAAGTACTAGCAACGTTAGTACAACTGGCACTATCAATAATCATGTTACAAACCTTATTTTTAATGTGGCATTGAGTATGAAAAATGTGCTCACGATGCTCCCCTTCATTTTCATCCTTGGACTAAATATTTAGTGCACATCTTACGACTAACATATCTCTATGCACTGGTTCTTTAATATCATCATCAGAACAGTCCTTTAATTGTGGCATTTCATCATCACTTGAACCAATACTCTCTACATCACCATTCTCCAACACAATCATAACCCTTTTGTTTGGACATTGAGAAGCAATATGACCAAGCCCTTGACACTTGAAGCACTTATTATCACGAGATTTAGGAGAAGATTTAGTTTCAGTTTCAGTTTTAATTTTATCTTTAGAAGTAGTAATTAAATCCTTTGGCTTTTCATCTCCTTTCGATTTCAAGGTTGAGTTGGTTTCTTTGTCTTTCTACGTTGACTTCAAAGAGGAGTTAGAAGTTGAACTTGATTTTCTTGATTTTTGTTGTTTCTCAACCTTAATGGCCTTATGTAGCAATTCCTCCATCTCTATATAGTGTTGTAAGTCTACCACATCAACCATCTCTTTGTTTAAACCACCTACGAATCTCGCCATTATTGCCTCTTGGCCCTCCTTTATGTTTGCTCTAATCATAGCCACCTCTATCTCTTTGTGGTAGTTTTATACAGTCTTGGACCCTTGAACCAGCTTTTGCAACTTTCTATGCAAATCTCTATAGTAATGGCTAAGTATAAATCTCTTGCGCATTGCCATCTCCATTTCTTCCTATGACTGAATTGGTCTCTTACCATTCCTCCTTCTATTTATCACTAATTGTTCCCACCAAACACTTGCTTAATCTATGAATTCAATAGTTGCAAGTTTCACTTTCTTCTCCTTGGAGTAGTTATGGAAGTCAAATATGTGTTCAACCTTTCTTTCCCACTCCAAATAGAGCTCAGGATCATTCTTTTCTTGAAAGGTTGAAATTTTCATCTTTATGCTGCCTAAATTGTTATCCCTTTTAGAAACGTCCTTCTTGCTTCTTATAGAGTTGGAATCTTCATACTCTGATTCTTCTTCCTCTTCCTCCTCAAACACATGCCTTCTAATGGATTTAGAAGCTGATCAAGATTGTAAATCATCCTACTTGGTGTTCATCTTCTTAAATTGTTCATTAACAACCTTCACAAACAATTTCATGTCAATTTCGTATTGTTCTCCTTCACTACTCATGTTTATAACCTGCAAGAAAAAGTTAGTAGTAAAATAAAATAGGATTCTCACACACTCATTCACTTGTTTACACTCGAAATAATGTAAGTTCAACTCGTGTTTCCCTTTATTTTTTTCTTTTCACGATGTTGATCTCACCACTGTTGCCTTTTTTTTCCACTTAAGCTAGCCACCCTTTTTATGTTTTTAAGAGAATCAAAACTAACAAATCAATAGGAGTAATCGGTTAGATGATGGCAAATCTTAAAAATCATAACTTTAAAAACTTAGTTGAGGCAAACGGTAAACACAAAGAAAATAATAATGCAAAAGAATGCATTAGAACATAAAAAGAGAAGTGAACAACTTGTAATTGCTCTATCATGCATGAATTGTCTAATAAAGAAAGGAGCACAAAATTGTTTAAAAATTAGACAAATGATTTGGAATCAATTAACCAAACATAGAAAAGGAAAGAAAATAGCTTATGAATAATTGTCTTAGAATATGATTCTTTCATTACAAAAGTGAATCATATTGCAATCCTAATGGATGACTCAATCAGATGCAAGATGCATAAATCAGTTCACAACGTCTCTTTTCTTTTTTTCTCTTCTTTTTTTTGTTTTGTTTTGTTTTTTTTTAAACATGGTTTTCTTCTTCTTCTTTTTTTAAGAATGAAATTGATTCAAAATGAAAAGAATGTTCTGAGCTTTAAAAGATAACAACAAAAGAATTGCAATGAATCTGAAACTGAACTTAGGTAAAAGAATGAACTAAAATTGTAAATCATAAGGACTCCAACAAAGAACAAAGGAAAAAAATACCAAACAATGATAACGAAATGATAGAAACTTGATTTCTACAAATCTAAGGCTCTGATACCAAATAATACAAACCCATTAGGCAACCTGCCCTAGGAACTCTTGATCCATTTGTTATTCGTGCCCAGAATCCTAGAAAACAAGTTGAATGACCAAATTAGAACCTTAAGGAAGTTAAGTACTTAAAACCCCAATCTTAAGACATCACAAATGTTGATCACTCCCTTGATAAGTCATATTTGTATTATACCAAGAACAGAAAAGAACAAGCAAAGCTTGTTGGAAAATAACTCAATTTTATTGATAGTGATGATGATCTCGTAACACATCATATGGTAATTTTAATAGGCATCATAATATCCTAATCCTATAAGGAAAAGGTTTCTTACCTATTCCTAGTTCATACATAAGCAGGAAAGGCCTAAATAAGAAATGAAATTTTAATTTGAGGATACAAATTAATGTTGAATGTGGATACCTCCTAAATTAAGGAAACAATCTGATTTATCAAGATATGAACAAAATTATTAAGAAATAAGTATTAATAAGGCCTTATTCACTCAAAACATAAATTTGTGCTTAATTAAATCAATATAACTAGCCCACTTGTTGATTGAATCTTAATTATACATAACGGGCTTCCTTCAAACCCATGCATGATGATCGACCTTGTATCTTGGATTCCAAGCTTGGTTCACCATGTACAAAGTCTTGTCAAACATCTTGTACATGAAGATAAGTAATTAATCTTGGTAATGCCTTAGCAGCTTCAATAATAGCCTCCTTTTCTTGCATCTCCATGATCAATCCTTGCAAAACTTCTTTCATTCGTTTTGTTCTTGCTCTAGTCATTGGACCTCCAATTCTTTGGAATGGGTCTCAAGAAAATTTGCTAACATCATCTGAAGCCATTCGATTAGTATCTTGATCCCCATCACATTGGATTAAAGAAAATTAAATCAATCTTTGGTGAAAGAATGATGACCATGTTGAATTGCTAAATCTTATACATGTGATGTGATAACAATTCATAGAAGGATTATACTTGCTTTTCATTAGATTACTAATGACTTTATATGATATAGTCATATTTATTAAATGAAATATTCATTAAAAAATTTTAAAAAGTTCAAATTGTTTAAATCATAATAGAAATTAAGCATTACGAATTCTAAAACATTTCGATGAGATCGATATGATGAGATTTAAAATTTTTCAGTTATTTATAAGAAATGAGATTCTCTAGTGAACACCTTCACAACCTAAATCCATAAGAGTATGAATTTATGTAAGGAGGAATATATCATAAATTATCTTTAGCAGTTTCAATTAAATCAATTAACAAGATTTTATATTAGATATGGAGTTTTAAGACTTTGAAACAGTCAAAGTTAATGATTTAGGGATATAATGCTTAGTTGAAGCATTTATTATCCAATGAGTTTATAAATAAATTTTATAATAAAAAGTTATGAGATATTCAAAAGGTTAGATATATAATCTTACAAACCTCTTAAACAAATTGTTTGTTTCAATGAACACTTATAGGAGAATAGTTCTCAGGATAAGTAGTGGGAGTAAAATAAAATTTGAAAAGTTTAAATCTCATGACAATACATTCAATTAGAATTAGTGCCTTTGTTGATACATTTGATGTATAGTTAAAAGGATATGAGACAAGGGAATTTTCACTTTTATGATGAATTCAAATAGTTTGTTTTGGATATGATTGTGGTTTTATCACGTTTGTAAAAAGGTTAATGAGAGTATAGTTGTCATCTTTAGCGAGAATGTATAGATATATATTGCTAATAGAGAAAAACAATTCTATTTTTCAATTTTGAAAATATAATTGTCCAAGAACAACTCTTATTGGATATGAAAAGGTAACAACTTAATTCTAAGAATTAGATATATAGAGATAGCTCGGAAGTTGTTTACCTATCCTAAGTCAAAGTACATAGATAATGTACTAAAGATATTTAATATTTGAGATATCTGATGCTTGTGAAGTACTAAAATATCCATTATTCTATGTATGAGTTGATATTTGAGTTCAAGGTTATATGGATATCAACTTTAGAAGTAAGTCCTAATTAAGGTCTATTTTACTTAGAACAATATCATTTTAAAATTGGAAAAGTTCTAATATTGCAATGGTTGCTAATTAAGTCATAATACAATTTTCATTCAATGGAAAGGATTATTTGGATCAATAAATTCCTTATTGAACTTCATATAATTCCTTGTAATTTTCTAAACAGTAATATATTGTAGAATATTAGAGCCTTTGGGCATGAAAAAAAGGAGCTAAGGTTTCATCAAAGATCCAACTATGTATTTAGGCAATTTCTCTTAATTATGATGATAATTAAGATGAATGTTATAAGATTAAAGCAAGTCCTAATAGAGGATCTTGTAGAATTCTTTTATTAAGACACTGTCCCAGTAGTAGCATAATCGTCATTTGGTGATATAGTATGAGATACTTAAATGATTGTCGTAGTGCAAGTAGGAGATTGTTAGTTTATGCCCTACAACTAATCGGTTGGTTATAGTTTAGTGATAAAATAATTTAAAGGCATTATTTATGTTATACATATTTAGATGTATACAACAAATTCCATGAGATAAATATACATCAAAATGAAATTATGATGAGATCATAATTATAAGATTCATATTGTATTAATATATTATCCCTAAATTATTCTTAGTCACTTTTTTGTTGATACTGAAAAAGCATAAAATGACTAGCACAAATTATGTTTTTTCTTATAAAGGAATTAGTCAAATCCATGGGCTCAAGTATGGAGATACTTAAATAAATGTGTGGGTCCTTATTAAAGAACAAGTTTATTGAACTGACCTCATATCAAAAATCTATTTGGAGCATTACTTTTATTTCTTTGGAAATTTTCATTGTGATGATTATATAAGTGATCATTTGACTTAAGATCTCCAAAGTTATCTTGTATAGGGATTGCTATATTTTGATACTACTTATGACCTATTTTAGTTAAGGGTAGCTCGGTTGGTAGTCATTGGATATAGCATGAACTATATATAGATAGTTGAGTGATCATTATAGAATTTATCATCTTAAGGTAATTAGGAAAAATGTTTCACTGTTCTCGATTATAATTGATTCAGAAAATTCATGGTCAAGGTGAATGACACTTTGTAAAGTAGTTTATAAATATCATTAATTAAATCAATTACTAATGGTGGAGAACTAACATGATTAGACTTAAAATAGAGTAGACGTTAATTTCTTACTTTATGTCCAATCGAAAGATTATATGATGAAATGATTGAATTATACGAAAAAATCATGCACAAATAGATTAGTCAAAATCAGTTTGACATTCCTAAATATTTGATGGTCATGATGTGTTGCTAGATGTTAATCTTGATCTTTAAATATAAAATTTTTAATTAGAGAATTAAAGATAAATTAAAGGAGTTAAATTTTTCTAATCCTAAATATGATTTATGGTTATAACTTATATCTATTACCAATATATTTGGAAACCTAATATGTCAAACACAAAAAAAGAGTTGAAAAGATAAAAGATATTTTAATCAAGTTGGACTTGATTATAAAGTTTGAGAAACTTTATGAATAAATATAAGATATTAATAAATAAGGATCAATATGAGATATTAGATCTTAATTGGACATAAGTAGTATTTATTATGATTTATGTGTTAATCATTTTATAAAATTTAAAGTGATCTTAGTTTTTGGGAAATCAAAACGTAATCAATTAGTTGCACATAAGATCGAATCCTGGCTTGATTTCTTTACATTAAGAACCTGAACCTTAAGCTTTATTTTATTAAAGAGTTTTTAACCAAAAAGAAAATAGAACTTCAATTTATATAGATATACAAGTCACAATGCAACAAGTTAGAAAGCAAATTTCATAGATAGCAGAAGCCTGATAACCCTTTTAACTTACTTTCAATCTCTCCAAAAAAAAATTTAATGATATCTGAATGTTTCTTTCTCGTAATGGAGTGTCCAAATCAATTTTCTTTCAGTAACTTTTATTGATTTTTGCTACAATTGATATTCAAGATAAGACATAATTAGATAACTCCTAAAATAAAGAAATGGAGGGAAACTTATCTTTTATTACTAATGCTTCACTCCTCTAAAAAATATTCCTCTTACAAAGAATGCTAGTTATTTATAGAAGACGTGACTTGTGCCTCCTTCCGAATGCCTCGTTAGTTAAGCTTTCGTAAGTTAGACCTCCAGTCAAAATGGAATTAGAAATTTTAGTGGGTTTACGTTTTCTAGATATCATTAAATCAATTTAAATACGTTGCTTTATCTCTAAACTAAGATCTTTTCACTTGAATCTTCAATTTTTTTATAATTTGTTCTTATCATTGTTGGTGTCTTTAGGATAGTAAAAATTGCCACATACATGTCATGAATTTTCTATTACAAGTGTATGTTGTCATAACAAGTAATATAATAATGAAAAGAGTCTCATAGAAAATTTTGTGATTATTAATCACTAAAATTAATTTAAGTCTTAATTTATTTGAATAAAAAGGATTGTAATTGATTAAAAATATAATTTAAAATAATAAAAAGCAAAGAATGTTAAAAAATACAGAGTCAATATTAAATAATTCTAGGATTGATCTCATTTCAATCACCTATTTTAATCAATTAATTCATGTTTCCTATGTTATCAATAAAATTTTCTAATGTGAATACTATTCATTTCAAGCATCAATAACGTATTTCAATAAGTTAACGACATGTTTGTGATAAATATGAACCTATGAAATTTATTAAGCATAAGAAATTCATAGTACGCCGTATAATTTCATAACTATCTTTATCTTATGACAATCATATGAAAGTTCAATTAACATCTAATTCAATTATTATTTAAATTGAATAACAAACTATGAAATTATTAATCACATAATCACAAGCATTAGTCATATAATGAAATTTAATATAAAACATTAATTTCATTAAAACTAGATAAATTCAAGAATATTCTCTAATCTAGCTACATCATAGCCTTAGAAAAGAAATCTAAAAAATTATAAAATAAAAATAACTTAAATATGGATGAGCTATGATTTGATGGAGAAAGAAAAACTAGGAATCAAAGGACTAATTTTATCTTTATATTTTTCTTTTAAAATTAAGTCACTACTCCAATGGACCTTCAGGTCTAACCACGCAAGTTTTTCCATGCCTAGCAAGGACATTACTCAAAGTCAGTTTATATAGCAAACACTTAATCATAGCACAAAGGCACTAAACTTTTTGCCAATTCTTGGAATTGAGTGCATAAGTGCTTCGAATTGCTAGTATCCATTCGGTAGTGCAAAGACATTCATAATAATGAAAGGGTGATTATCACAAAGCATATCAAATTGCTAAATCACAAATTGCCAAAGTTAAAGTATCAAATTAGTGGATATAAATTCTACTTATGAAATACTCTAAACTTAATATTTTGCTAGTCTATGCGCAAAAGACAAAACAAAATACAAAATAAAGTACGCAAATCAAATGATAATTAAATAACTAGGACATAAAATATACGTACAAAGTTTTGAACAAATTAATCAACATCCTAAAGGACTTAACAAAATCAATAGCTCACACAAAGCTTAAAGCATCATAATTTTGTATATTTTCATCTTAATTGACAATTTCATCGCACCTTAAACCCTTTGAGTGTTGTTTATGTCTAGTCTCTAGTTTTTAACCTTTAAGGCTCATATAAGTTTATGTAAACAAGTGATTTCAAATAGAATCTTTTAAGATTTCATATGCTTACTTCTCATGTAACTCTCCACTAATGTATTCAATTCATAGCATCAAGGATCATTTGGACTTTGTATTCTCTTGTAATGTGGCAAGATAATGTATATCAATTCAACCAAATGCACTCATAATCATACAATTGTTTTAGGTACCTTTTAACTTGTTCGCAAACTCCTCTAGTTACAAGTCTAAATTTGTTATTGTTCACTTTGAACTTGCTAGCCTTCTATTTTCATGCTCATATTGAAGCCAGCCCCTTAAACTTGATTTTTTTTAATTATTGAGCTCAAGGGATGTAGCTGTTTTTTCTCCCTAACTATTACATAGAATTGCAATCAATGTTGCGAATACCGTACTGGACTCGATACCGGATTGAATTCTAGAACGGTACTGTATCGGTACCGGTCAATATCGGGTACTGTTTCGGGCAATTTTTTATATTTATGAAATAGTCCCTAAAATTTTCAAAATTTACAAAATAGTTCACTGATATATTGTACAGTTATATACTGTGCAGTTCCTGTTTACAAGTTTACATCAACCTTATTTCCAAAAATCATAATAACAAATAATAATCACAATTAGTAATTTAATATAAAATGAAAATAATTTTTAAATATTTCACATATAAATAATAACCACA
>JANQBM010000004.1:13541115-13559554 GCA_025594535.1 Erythroxylum domingense | reverse complement strand
TTCATGGTCTAGTAAGAGGCAAAGCTCAATTGCACTATCTACTGCAGAAGCTGAATATATGTCTGCTGCAAGTTGTTCACAAACATTATGGATTTGGTATCAGTTATAAGATTATTCAGTAAAAGAAGAACAAATTTCAATCTTCTGTGACAACACAAGTGCTATCAACCTATCAAAGAATCGAATACAACACTCAAAGGTGAAGCATATCGAAGTTAGACATCATTTTCTACGAGACTATGTATAGAGAGGAATCATTAATCTTCAGTTTTTTGAGACAAGTCATCAATGGGCAGATATCTTTACTAAGCCTTTGAACAAAGAAAGATTCAAAGAAATCAGATGAAACTTGAATATGATAGTCTTTAGAGACCAATCGTCTGACACATCATGACCCAGACGATTCTTACAAAAAGAAGATAAAAGGTTTTAACTATTCAAAAGTCAATAACTACAAGTTACAGACGGTAATTATTTTTGGAGGGAAATATAAAGGAAATCCTCTCAGACAGCTCAGAACATCACCTACTCTAGAAAACTCTTAAAATCTTCTAAAATTAAATTTTGCATAACTCTCAAAAACAACTGTTCATTTCGAGACCTTTCGGTTGCGCTCTCATCCTTAGATACTAACCTCATTACCTGGAGAAGTTCTTACTTTCTAAAGATTACAATGGAGCAAGCAATGATTTATGAAAAGCATGTTGATTTCAAATCCTTGAAGGAGAATCAGATGGATATTGAACTCAAAGTTAAGGTAGCCGGATGGAAAAACTTCTTTTAGATTCATGACACAGTTTATCTAAATGAAGTGTATGATTTTTGGAAGAATGAAAATGTGGTAGATGATACAGTAGTATCATTGGTGGATAGACTGTCGGTTATTGTGAAACTAGAGCTAATTGAGAAGGTTAGTGGATGTCCGTGTGTTGGAGAAGAAGTGTCTTACAACCCTAGGTGGATGACTCAAAATAATTTAGAGAAGGTAATGGTAAATCGACAACTCTATGGGTATAGTGACCCAAAGGACAAGAAGTCGTCGAACCTTGTTCCGAAGGCTAGGGTTCTACACAACATACTTTTCCATTGCATTTTACCAAGAACAGGATCAAGGAACTTTGTAACAACGATAGATGAGCAATGCCTGTTCTATCTTCTCAACCATAAGGCTATCAATCTTCCACACCTGATTTTGAGATACATGAAGAAGAAGAAGGACTCTAACGCCTTTCCATATGGGATGCTGCTAACAACAATCCTTAGAGATTCTGGAATTCTCCTGGACAGAGGAAATAGGATGAAGATGAATATTAAAAGTGTTATTAATGCAGCAACTATCGGCAAAATTGGATTGATTATAATTTCTACGCCAAAAGCAAGGATTAAGGGGGAGCATATAGCTAGACAAAGTATGAGTGGGAATGTTACTCCCAAAGAAAAGAAGAAACCTCAATCTTCTGAAAGGATGGCTGTAGAAGAAAAGAAGAAATCGTCAGAAGTAACAGCTGAATCTAAGACGATAAGGAAAAGAGAAGAAAGCTAGGTGAGTCTAACTAGAAAACAAGTGTCATTGAAAAGAAAGGAAGAGGCATTTAATTTTGAGAAAGTCAAAAAGTCAAAAAAGATCACCAAGGATTTTAACTCCCCGACAAGAAGAACAGAAGAGAGGGAGTCGAATGAATCTTGGTGAAGACTCTCATCAGATAGAAAAGACACCACAAGCTACAAGATCTCTAGTCTTAATTCTGCAACAAGAGCAGACAAAGCCTTTCAAAAGTAAAAAACACATAATCCCTCCCCATAATTGAACAATACATTGTCCTCAATATGAGAAGGAGGCACACATCACATAAAATAAATAATGACAAAATAGAAATTAAAGTGACAGTAAGCAAATAAAAATAAACATAAACATAAAAACTGTTAGTATTGTGCCCTAGGCCAATGGTCATATGTGACTTTTGTACTGACATTCTGACTTGTTAATAATATATTATGACGTATTCTTTTAAATATGCATGTATATTGTTTATGTAATGTGATTTACATTCTATGAATTGTATTAGGCTTATGTCATTAAGTATGTGACCTGATAATAAAACCATAAGCATTATAATACTGTTCTAAATTATCCCTGGTCGATCGTTATTGGTGGAACGATAAAGAATTAAGGCTAGTATGTGTTCTGATTGGACCGACCCACAGAGAGAACACTCAATATGGTTTGACTTTAGTCCTCTGACCTGAAGTCGTCATGGTTCCCTATATGAGGAATTCAGTGTTTTGACATTAGACTAAGTTATCTTTAACAGGATAATAAGTAGTGTTATGTTGGACATTAAATGAATCATGCAGAGGGATGTGAATGACATAAATGGGATTTGTACCTCTCTTAAATTAGAGAGATATCATTTGGGCCTCTTAACAAGTATGACTGAAGAAATACATGACCGTGCTCAAATGAATTGATAAGGAATCATCAATGTCATTTGTTATAGTCAGTCAACTTGGGAATCAAGAAACTATGATTAATCAAAGGTTGACATGTACCATGCCTTGTGATTAATCTTGATATCGTGTTACAAAGAGACTGAGTTTATAATCATTGTTACAGGTTAAATCGGATTACCGATCTTCATTTGATTTGGGTAGTCATAATGTCTTGCTAGAGGCTGCTTATGACTTATGGGCCTTGAAGTGTGATCAAGCTCATTGCCAACATCAAATGAGCCTACAGGGTCACACATAAAGAGTGATATGATCTGGGCTTATTCTCTTGGGCCTAATTTATTAGGCACTGAATAAATAAATGTGGATATGTTTATTGGGCTAAATTGAATTAAGTTGTCGGGCTTTTATTATATAAGATATAATATGGGCCAAATCTTATTGGCCTTTCATATTTCTAATGGGTTTAGGATTATGATATTCTTATTCCTAATAGGAATAAGGATTAGGTTTTCTCTATAAATAGAGAACCTATGTCTTATTAGAATATAGACGAAAACCCTAGCCACCATCTATTCGTTCATCTTCCAAGAGAAAAATTATGCAGCGTTCAAAAAGTGTTTTGGAACGTGCTAGCACACATTAGCCGCTCCCTGGATCATTCACCCTCGTGTGGATATCGGTAGAGGACGTTCGCGCACTGCAGTATCTACAAATCTGAAAAATAAACACCAATCAACGTCAAGAGGTAAATCCATACATGTTGTGTAGTTTGGGTTATACTTTTGTTGTGTAGTATGGTCCATTCCATTGTGTATTATGAATAATCGGGCTATAAGCGATCCAACAAAAACAACATAGAATTGCAAGCAAAGTTGGAAATTTTTTTAACACAATTGGGTGAGAAATAAATCCTATGGAGATGGAGGTAATGATGACGTTAGAGGTGGCAATTGAACATCTTGAGACTCGAAATACCAATGGAATCGTCAAATATCCCAGATCTCGCTTCATTGTGTATGTGCCATCTCTGCAAGTGTCTTGCTAGTCTCTGTGATGGCATCCAAAACCTTCTACCAACCTTGTTCTTCTTCCTCTTCTTCCTCGGATTCTTCACTGGTGGATTTCTCTTGAGCCTACAGAGTTGGTGTAGAGGTCGAGCTCGCCTGACCCGCCCTAATCTAAACATGCATCTTTTGGCTAATGCCCCTCAATATCATGTTTGTGGAATGGATGATCTCATCCTGAAATAAGTGATGGTGACTGAGGAAGTCAAGGAGGTGAACTGTTAATCCCCTCCGTTCCACACCAAAATTTTCTACAAGTATTGAAACTATGTGTCCCATTCCAGGATAGTTGCTCCACTTGTGCAAAGTCACAGAAAGGGCATTCAGGATATAGGTAGACGTGCATACTGAAATATTGTGGTCCATGCACCACAGTATAAAAAGTTCCTTGGTAGAACACTTCTTAGTTTTGGTTTTGTCAAAGACTAGCTGACATATAAATTTGTGCAGTAACAAGTATTCATGGGACTGTATGATGTTGTTGTGAGCATTCTTTGCATAGAATCACTCAATTCCAATAAGCTCCTGCCAGTATTGAGATGGACAAAAGTCATCATATTGATTGATGATGGTGGATTCGGGGAATCTACACATCTCACATATGATTTCAACATTCAATTCATATGCCTGTCCTCCATATCTAAACCACAATTCCTTTATATTCTTGGGGTCAAAGGTTAGGGTTGTGAAAAATTCCAATGTAGGCTCCTCAAATACAGGGAAGTGAAATTGAATAAATTGAGACCACTGGATCCTCTCGGCTAGGCTTTCTACCCGCTCACGCAATTCTAGCCTATCTAATGTGTCAGTAAAAAAACTTGGGAACTACAATTTGTCTAGAATGATGGGAACAGAAACGAGTACCTTCCTCCTCAATGTAAATTGGAAAAGGTACTCCAAAATCTGTTGCTTGGTTTCTGTATCCCTAGCCCGCAAATTGTTATTGTCCGTATGGTTCCCAGTGGGTTGATTGCTTGATATGTGGCATGATTTTAGTAGAAACTAAAAAAAAACATTTAGAGGTTGAAAATTATATAAAGATGTAAAAGTGTTTGAATACTTGGGCACTAACTCTCTTAATCCCAATTTTTGACTGAAAGTATAGGGCATTATGTTTATGCTCATGCCCAAAATCTACGAATGCTCTGTCTATAATGATCCTGTTGATATTGCAGGGGATGAAAAAATACCTTGGGTCATCTTTCTTCTTTGTTATGTTGGGGTCATCTTCAAATGGTCGCTCCTTACCTTTCTTTATGACGGACTCCTACAATTTTAGCTTCGTCTGTATTTGTTCCATCACTTTCTCGACCTTGTTTGGCTCAATTTCCTATAACTTCTCCACTTCCCTATTTGCATATAACTCCCTCTACTGTGCAATAGGGAATGGAAATACACGTCGAGTTGCATTGAGAGAATCAATCAGGGGCTTAGTCGAAAGGTCTTCTTTAACTACTTGACCTTCTTCTTTATCTTCTATCTTTCATAGTTCCTTATCCTGTGTATGACTGATCACCATGACAAGTTCCTTTGGATTTGACTCGGCGTTGCTTAGAAGAGTTCTATCATTTCGAGTCGACATAGCCTTCGCTCACTAGCCCACTTGGACTGCTAAATTGTGTAAAGAGGAGGCATGATTCTTTTGTTACCTTCTCAAATTTTCTCTCGAGCCTCCTTTGTGCCTCCTTTATGCCTCCTATCTTTTCTAAAATCCTATCCAACTTTGACTTCATCAAGCTTGTTTTATCTTATTGGAAGCTCGACTGCCCCTGAGGCCTAAACTATCCTCCACTTATTGGCCGACCAGGAAACGTTAGGGTGATTTTTTTACCCAGGATTGTAAGTGTTAGAGTAAGGATTGTTTCCCCCTCCTCATCCAAACTGCACTCCCATATAGTTTAATTGCTCTTGGTTGTCCTCTCTCATCAAGTAGTAGTCCACAGTGTCATGGTTTAGTTCACCACAGAGTTCACACTTCACTTGCACGACTTGGACTTAAGCTGAAGATGTCACCTTCAATTTGCTGAATTGTCGCATCAAATTGTTGATCTTAGATTGCATCTCTGTCATTTGCTCGACCTCAACAATTCCCTTCTGCTCTGTAAAAGTCGTAGGTTGCCTACCTCGCTCACTTGTCTATAGACAGTTATTGCTCATCATCTCCTCTATCAGCTCCTTTGCTTAATCGACCATCTTACGCATCAAAAATCCTCCTGACACTGAATAGATCATGCCTCTAGTAGGTGAGTTTACTCCATTGTAGAACACCTACAGAAGAAAATCCTTAGGTAAGTTGTAGTGTGGGCACTTCCTCTGCAAGTCTTTATATCACTCCCACACTTCATAAATTGACTCCCCATCTTCTTATTGGAAATTGGTGATTTTCTTTATAATCTTTGTTGTATTCATCAATGGAAAGTACTTGTCTAGAAAGGCACGAACAGGTTACTCCCACGTCGTGATGTTGGCGGGGCCCAATGAATGATATCAAGCCTTTGCTCTATCTCCAAGTGTAAAAGGGAACAGCCTAATTCTCACAGCGTCCTCCGACATCTAGTGATATTTAAAAGTATCACAGATCTCGAGGAAATTCACGATATGTGTGTTTAGGTCCTCATTCGCTAATCTATAAAATTAAATGTTCTACTGAAGCATGTTAAGAAGGGCTGGCTTAATTTCAAATGAGGCTACTTGAATAGGCAGCCTTGCTAGTCCTTGGTTTGATGGGTTGAACCCTGGCCTCATAAAGTTCATAAGGGTTCGTTGTTGCCATCACTTCCTGATCAATGTTGCTTTGAAATTCCTCAGCCATTGTTGACTTTTCTATCTCTTCTTCTTCCTCTCGCCGAGCATTCCTAAGCGTTTGTTTTAATCATGTGATATCTAAATCTATTATCTTCGCTGCACGACTTAAACCTCTCCTGACTCTTGTGTTCATTCAAGAGCATAACTCCTAAAATGAACAAAAAATAAAATTAAAAATTAAAAACTACTATAACACCTTAAACTCTAAGACTAAATTGCCTTCCCTTGTAACGGCGCCAAAAACTTGTTCGCAAGGTTACATGCGTAAGTTTTTATAACCTTGGTAAATTAAACAAATGTACGAGTTATTCGTATAGTACCTAAGGTGTTGATCCAATAAGGAAGCCAATCTAATCCTAAAAGTCTAAGGTATTACTAAACTACAATAATTCGAAAGAAATAAAATAATGCAGAAAATAAATCAATCAAACACTAATTTCAAGATTTGAGTTGAAGAAATCTAGATACGATAACAAACCACATAAACCAATCCCAAAACTAACCTAGAAACTATCAAGTGATAGAAAGGGGGATTCAATCCGAAATTAATGAAAATCTAAGAAATTATGCAATTCTCGACTTAATGGGTCTAGACGGTTCGGGGGTGAATTGCTCTCTCTCGAGTTATAATTCTTAACCCTAATTGATTATCCCTAATTTAATTTATAGAATCGCGATCTGTCGATTTGCAATTGACCCAAAACCAAAATTAGTTCTAAGTTGTCTATTAACCTACTAGTTTTCTATGCTCAATCTCTCTTTACACGACTCTACTGGTTTAATCCAATCCTTTACCTATCAATTCATCTAACTCTCATTAGTCCAAATTGATTATTTTCACTCGGCTCACCCTTTCAGGTTATTGCTGAATTATTATGAATAGGAATTGGATCACAATTAAATCAAAAGAAAACACAACCAAGTAAACTTTATTAATCTCACGAAGGTGAGTATAGACATTAATCGACACTCAATAACAAGAATTTCAATAATTGTCCTAATTTCATACTAAAACAAAATTGAAATAAAAATAGAAACTATTATCATAACAGATCATAGAGGTAACAACAGTGGGAAACCACCTGTTCCTAGAAGTACATCGTGTCAAGCTTCATCTCCTTGTCTCTCTTCCTTTGTCTCCTTCCTCAATCTCTCAAAACTCTCTAAGATTTTTCCGAGATGTGGATGACGTGAAAGCTCTCTATTTAGACTCTCTAAGCTCCCTTCATCAGTCTCATAATGTTTTATTTATACTTTGGGTGCCCCAGATCAAAGTTGGAGTTGAAACGGTCTAAAAAATCTTGCAAATTTTAAGTTTTGCTTCAGCCCAATACAGGCCACGATCGTGGCCCTGATTAAACCTTTTTATGGTCAATGCCAAAGCTTTTTATGTCATGCTCATGGCTTGATGTGCACAATCGTGGCCTAAATGGAAACTGTTTGTCACGACCATCACCCCTATGAACGATTATGGCCTGGCTGCTCTGGCTCGTCCTTTTCCGTCACGATCGTGGTCTATTGTACACGATCGTGGGCTATGCCTTTGGCCCAAAAACTCCTCAAATCTTCCCCGTTCTTTACCGTTTGCCCTGAAACACTAACAAACCCATCAAGGAACCAAAAAAATAAAACAATTAAGCTCAAAGACTTATACTAACCCATAAAAAAACACTTAAACACATAAACTAACACAATTAACACATAAACACACACTCAACACTCAATTTAACATAAATACTTAACAAATTGAACTCTAAAACACAATGAAATTGATAACTATCACTGTACTAGTATTTATTTTAAAGATTTGGATACATTATCTGTGTGGTGAAACATTTCAGATATTTACAGATTATAAAAGCTTGAGATATTTGTTGAGTCAGAAAGAACTTAATATAAGACAAAGGCGATGGATTGAATAGCTTAAGGATTATTATTGCACAATTGAATACTATCTTGGAAAAGCTAATGTTGTAGCTGATGCATTAAGCAAGAAATCCAATAGTAGTATGGCTCAAGTTCAAACATCAAGGTTACCCAACTTAGTACATCTGAGAGCATTGAATGTTAAGCTGAATTTGGGGCAGAATGAAGTGTTGTTAGCTACATTGAAGCCTAGATCGATGTTTCATGAAAAGATCAGGAAAGCTCAAAGCAAGGATCCAGAAGTAGTGAAGCTTATTAAGAAGTTGAAATAGAACTCGAATTATGAGTTTGAATTGAGGGATGATGCACTGTGGTTAAAGTAGAGATTTTGTGTACTTAATATGGATGATCTGATAAAAGAGACCTTGGAGGAAGCTCACATAATAGCCTATGTTATGCATCATGGTACTACCAAGATGTACAATATGTTGAAAGAACATTTTTAGTGGCCAAGGATGAAGAAACAAGCAGCGGAGTATGTTGCTAAATGTTCGATGTGTTAACAAATTAAGGCAAAGCATCAAGCTCTAGTTAGAAAGTTACGGTCATTACCTATTCCGAAGTGGGAATGGGAAAGGATCACTATAGATTTTATTATAGGTTTGCCGAGGACTCTGAGGCAGCATGATGCCATATGGGTCACTGTTAACAAATTAACAAAATCGACCCATTTCTAACCTGTGAGAGAGAATAATACACTGGATCAGTTAGCTCGAAAATATGTTAAGAAGGTAGTAAGATTACATGGAGTTTCAGTATCCATTGTATCAGACCAGGACCCCAGATATACTTCGAGATTTTGTGGTAATTTACAAACATCTTTGGGTATAAGATTAAACTTTAGTACAACTTTTCATTCTCAAACAGATTGACAGAGTGAGAGGACTATGAAGATTGTTAAGGATATGCTCAGAGAATATGTTTTGGAGTTCCAAGGAGCATGGGATCAATATATAGCTCTTCCTGAATTTGTGTACAACAGACATTGTCACAATAGTATTGGTATGGCATCATATGAGGCATTATATGGTAGAAAGTGTCGTTCACCTTTGTATTGAGATGAAGATGGTCTAAGGATTGTTGAAAGCCCATAACTGATTAAGATACTATTGATAAAGTTCAACTAATCTGTAGTGGAATTAAAGTGGCTCATGATAGGTAGAAAAGTTATGCAGATCAGCACAAGAGAGATATGAAATACCAAATAGGAGATAAGGTGTTTTTGCGAGTATCACCTTGGCAAGGAGTGCTAAGGTTCTATAAAAATGGTAAGTTAAGCACTAGATATTTTGGTCCATATGATATTATTGAGAGAATTAAACCATTTACAAGTTAGCATTACCAGCCAAGATCGCTCAGATTCATAATGTTTTTCATGTTAGTATGCTCAGGAGATATCATTCAGATCTGACATATGTGTTACCAACACAGGAAGTTAAAATTTCATGCAATTTAAGTTATATTGAGGAACCGATTAAAATAGTTAGTTATCAGACGAAACAAATAAGAAATCGAGTGATTCCATTGTTTAAAATCCTTTGGAGGAGTCATTTAAGAGAAGAATCCATATAGGAAACTGAGGAGAACATAAGAAAACAATACCCCTATCTATTTGATAAATCAGGTAAGAATTTCGAGGATGAAATTTCTTAAGTGGAGAATTGTAATAATTAGTTTCTAAAACATTACTGAGGGTTAAGGTCTTAGACTATTAAGTCACATGAGTTTTTGTTAGACTATTGAGTCACATGAGTTTTTGTTATTAAGAATTTATAAGGTGCATTTCATTCACAAACATACCATTAACATACACATATGAATGTTGATTTAGAAAACTTTGCAAAGATTGTATGTGCACTAAATTGACATGTTCCAAATTATGAAAGGTTTAAAATGGTTATGATATAAATGTGAATTGTTATGTCTTGAATTTTAGGTTGATGGATTACAATTAGTAATTTGGAATAAATTTTTATAATTGGGAGATTTATGAATTAATATGTACAGTTGGACTAAGAAAAATGTCATGTAATAAGACAAGTTGACATATGGCAGTATAAATAAGTGACACATAGCATTATGATTGAGTGATAATTGGTTTAGATAATTGCGGTACAAATGGCTTGGGGATTGAGTGACAAATGAACTAAGCAATTAAGTGAAATTTGATACTATAAGTAAAAGACATGTGGCAAGTGTCTTTATATGACAAGTGTCATAATACTTACCACACAACTATATCCACGATACTCATACTTGACATAACCATCTTTTCTTTTGTTTTGCTACATGCTCTTTTTTTCTTCTTCATTTATGATACTCGTATCCCCCACTCATAACTTTGAGCTGCTAACATTCAACACCTTGCCACTCCAAGATTTTGTTGTTTTCTTCTTGTTGATGAAAACCCAACCTATTCCAACTTAAATTGGTGAAGATTGTGTAAGCTTGGGGGCCAGGTTAACTTAGTGATTTGAGGAAGTTTTAAGTTAAACAAGTAAGTATAATATTGGTCTTTATGGATTGTCTTAATAGAAACATTTATGATGATTGTTTTAGGGATGGATTGATTATGATAATAGTGTTTGATGAGTGCCAAAATATTAATGAACGAATGGATACAATTATGTTCTATTTTTGTGTTTATGATAAACAATAGTTTATAAGTTGTAGTATGGACGATTTAGAGTTAGAATTAAAGTGAATTTGATGAGGAATTGAAGTAGAATTTATGAATTGTTAAGAAGATGTTTGAGTTTAGTAAGAAAATGTTAGAAATCTGGAAAAATTGAAGGGGAATGGAGAGTAAAATTTACATATCACTCATCCCACAATTGTGGGAAGGCCCTCCACGATCATGGGCAATGTATTAGAAGTGAAATTTTCTCTTTTACGCGATTGTTGAATAAACTAAGGATAAATTACTTTACTTAGGTGCATTTGGACTTGATTGAGGCTTGAAATGAACCTAGTTTCATGTTGGATTAATTGGTTAAAGTGTTTGATGAGTGTAGGTTATTAATTGATGTTATAACTTAAAGAATGGATTATTAGTTATCATATATCTAAAATCTAAAATTTATGAGTGTTAAAGGAAGGAAGTTGTTCCTAGGAATGCAATTGTGATCCAAAGGATATGAGGAATGTGAATTAGGTAGGAATGAAAGAGAGTTGGCATATTATGTGATTTTATGATCTAGAATAGGATTGATGAATGTACGATTGATAATATTAGAACAATCAAATTTCTTTGGGGTATAAACCTAATTTATAAACTAGTTATATCTAAGTTATTTTGTATGAATAGTTCAGATTTGTGATTAAGGATACATTCCTGGGGAAATTCAATTGAGCATGCATTAAACATAACACACACATATATATATGTGCATGATTGAATATTTATATGATTGATCAAATTAGTAATGTGTGTACAATATATGTGTATTGCATGACTAAAGAAGCGTAAATCGAATGTCAGCATCCAGACATTGTTGGTTCTTTAAGGCAATAGCTTATCTAGAGCATACTATGAGTTAACCTAGATATTTTCTCACCCTGATTGATTTGTTTTTATTTAAATTTCAGTTATTGAACTGTCATTATTATGATTGATAATTTCAAATGTTGATGGTCTGAGAAGTTTGATATTCGGGATTATATTGGGAGTGTTTCCTAATTGTATGTGAATATGGAAAATATATGTACTCAACTAAATGTTGAATGCTGGACTTACATTTGATGAATATGATAAATGATTGTGCACATAAAATGAAAATTACTGATAACATATTATTTGAATTGATGCATTCCATCATATTATTATGTATGAATAGATAGAGGAGTTGTGACCGTAGTGCCCACTTTGAAAAAGACTTTAAAGCTCAGAAATGTGCACAAAGAGCCACTAGCTCAGTTATTAATGAGTCCGATATTTATAATGAGTACGTGACAATAAATGAAATGAGGTTAGTATCCACAATAGATACGGGATAGTAAATAGGTGCTCGGTCACAACAAAGTAAAAATGAATGGAGCCATATGTGCATTTACATATACAACTTGATATGTACTATATGAATGATTGAATTGATTTATTGAAAATGTTCAATATTAGATGATATGATTTGCTTGTGAATTGGGTTATAATTGCCCATGTGTTTTGATATGAGTGAGCACATCAATGATGGTTCACTCACTGAGTTTGCTAACTCATCAAAATTGCAAACGTTGATTTTCAGGTACAAAGAAGACCTAGCTCCTAAGGCACACTAATAGAAGGCCAGTTCTATCAATTTTGGAAATTAAGAATGGCCCAAAGGTCTGATCAGTTGTTACTGAGAAGTTTAGATAGAATTAAATTTGTATAGTTTCTCACTTCATATAGAATATTTTGTCAAAGAGCATTAAACTCTCAGATGTTTTTGGTAATGTAAATATATGTATTATGTAGTGTAATGCTACAGTGCAAAATTATGTTTGTGAACGAAATGGGAAAATTTGATCTTTTGATTACTTATGTTCTATTTGATGCCGTAATAAGTTGACGTGATTGCTCTAATATACCATTTTCATAGGGTATTGATAGTTGTCATTTGCATGATGTTTCAGGGTTAAATTTGTTATTTATTTATTATGAATTTGAGTGGTATGTGTGCATTTAGGGTGTAATTATGTTAGTTTGTGTGTTTTGGTGTTTTTATGGGTTAGATTAAGTTTTTGAGCTTAAATGTTATGTTTTTGAGGTGTCATGATGTGTTTGATAGTGTTTCAGGGTAGCACAGCAGGCCATGATCGTGACAGAGAGCATCAATTCAGGCCACAATCGTGCACATTGGGCCATGATCTTGACAAAAAAGTTAAACAGTAAGCCATGATTGTGGCAGGTAGGGCCACATTCGTCCCTACATCAGGCTGACAGAAAAACTCAATTTTTGCGAGATTTTGTGGACCGCTTCGACCTTGACTTTGACCTAGGGCTTTTATAAAATAAATAGAACATGATGTGACAGATGCAAAGGAGTTTTTGGAGAGCCGAGAGAGTTTTGCAAAAGATCATCATTTTGTTAATACTAAGAAAAACCTAGAGAGAGATTAAGAGATTGAGGAAGGAGACGAAGGAAGAGAGACACGAAGATAAGATTGATACGAAGTATTTCCCGGAATAGGTGGTTTCCTGCAGTCGCTGCCTCTGAGATCCACTTAGACAGTATTTCTTATTTTTATTTCAATTTTATGGATGTGTGAAAATAGGATATTCATTGGAAATTATGTTATTGAGTGTTAATCTACTGTCTATACTCACCTTCAGGTTTTTTTAGTTCTTGAGACTGATAAAGTTCATTTGATTGTGTTTCTTTCGAATTAATTGTGATTCAAATTCTGCTCTTAATAATTTGGTGATAAACTAAGAGGGTGAGTTAGGTAAAAATCATCGATTTGGGCTAACAAGAGTTAGGTGAATTGATAGGTAGAGAATTGAATCAAGCTGGTAGAGTTGTGTAACGAGAGATCAAGCATAGATTACCAGTAGGTTTTTAGACAACTTAGAACTAATTTAGGTTTTGGGTCAATCGCGAATCGAGAGATCGCGATTCCATAATTTAAGTTAGAGATTATCAATTAGGGTTAAGAATTATAACTCGAGAAAGTAATTCCCCCTAGGATCATCTAGGCCTGTTGAGTCAAAAATTACATAATTGGTTAGATTTTCTTTAGTTTCTAATTAAATCCCCCTTTCTCTCACTTGGCTATTTTTAGGTTGATTTCAAATTATTGTGTGAATTGCTATTTTGTAACTTTTTGCATTTTAAATTCTCATATTTGCTTATTGATTGATTTAATTTCTACATTAGTTAATTGTTTAAAATTATTATAGTTTAGGGCGACTTTAGATTTAGGACTAGTTAGCCTTTCTCGTGGGATCGATACCTTAGGTACTACACAAACAACCCGTGCGCTTGCAGAATTTATCAAGATTAAAAATATAATAAAACTTGGCGCGCGTGTAACCTTGCCATCAGGTATGTTTTTGAATTCCCTCTGGATGTTCGGGCATATGCTCTATGGTAGTGGTATATTACATAAGTCCTCCTTTCTACTGCACAACCACCATAGATTCTTAGCTAGCATGCTTTATTGAGCTCCCTAGAAGAATGTATTCCTAATCCACCATGCTCCTTTGGTCTACAAATTTTCCTCCAATTAATCTTCTTTTTAAATCTTTCTTGATCTGATTCATTCTATAGAAACTCCCATAGTCTTCTGTTCTCTTTTTTGAGTATGCTTTTGGGTATGGGAAGATGACTGAGCCAATAGTTTTTAATGTTATTTAGGATTGATTGTATTAGAAGGAGCCTGCCTCTATAGGTAAGGAAGCTATTCCTCCATTGGTTAATCCTTCCATGTATAGAGTGCAACATTGGTTTACAATTAACTACACTAACTCTTTGTTAAGAAATTGGTACTTTAAGGTACTTAAATGATAACTTTCCTTGCTTCATTCTCATTTCTCTTGCTTTATTAGCTACTTTGTTACTAAATTTGTATGATAAGTAATAGCAGCTTTTCTTGGGGATGTACATCAAAACATACACATTTTGGAACTCCTCCAAAGAATGCAAGAGTATATTTATAGAATTTCTCTCTACCCTACAAAACAAAAGCAGGTCATCTACAAAACCGAAGTGGGTTAGTTTCATATTAGGTTTCGATCATACATCTCATACATAATATATATCAAATATATGCAGTGGAAATAAAATCGGAACCTTAAAAACTGGATCTACTGGTGCATATAGATATAGAAAAATAAAAAAAACATGAAATGTAAGATGTTTACATACATTTCTGATGATCTCCTTCATTCTTTAATCTTCTCCACGTTAGGTTGCTGTAATCCACAACAATCAATGCAGACTGTCTCTAATGAAAGTCCACACAAAGATAGAAGGATCAAACCTCACTTGGAGATGGCTAAAATTATTTCTTTATTCTAGAAAAGACAAGAACTCTTGAGAGAGTTAGAGAGAAAAAGTGTGTGTGCGTAAGAAAAAGAACCTTTCTTTTTCATTTGTGTCTTACACAAGATGAACGAAAACTATCTCAATTTTCTGCACCATTTGGCCTTCCATAACTACCATCAATAATGGAAAGTTATGGGGAGTTAATGGTCATGAATATCATGTATTAATGGAAGTTATGGGAAGTTAATGACCATGAATAGCCTACATTAATGGAAGCCAACAACATTTGTCTCTATTTCATTCCATCCAATGTTTTTTACCATAATAACATCACGATACAATCCTGAAACACTCTCTCATATCTTGATTCACCATTTAAGACCATTTTACTCATCCTTCTGATCTCTTATGTATGTGACCCATTAGGTTCCTGATTATGTTGGCCACTTGAATTAATACCTAATTCAAGTAAGTAAAGAGCAGTATCTAGTAACACGTCATAACCTCTAATGGACCAAAAAGTCAATGGTTTGACTACCATACATGTTGCCATGAAATTTGTCCTTTCACCATCTATACACCACTTGTTTCAAAGTATGGTCAAAGTGTCAACTCCCATTAGGCTAACTATATCACATCTAGTCCAAGTGATATTAGATCTTATCCTAAGGATCTCATTACTATATGTATCATTGAAGACTCTCTTCATCACACATATTTGCTCTAGCTAGAGATTCTTGAGTAATGATCACGATAAGAGGCCATGGGTATCATCTCCTTCTATCAGGAGTGGTGAATCTTTTATTAGCAACTCAGTTACTCCTAAATACATCAAGTTGTACCCAATCACCTCCCTATGAGTAATCCCTAAAAGGCACCGATGAATGGAGTTAAAAAACAGGATTAGTATCTGAAATACCCTTGAGCACCTCAAGTTAAAGGATACTTGCACCATTGCTATGATGAGGCTATCATTAACACTGGAATAGAATATCCTCAGGATTTTCATAGTAGGTCAATCCAATATACTTACTACCTTTAGTAAGCATCCACATTCTAAACAACTCATGTCTATAGCTTATAAGATCTACTGCTTGATCTAATCAAGGAGTATAACATGTGCTAGTCTATCTGGATTAATGATATCTCTTTTTATTAATCTTATGACTAGGGAAAGTTTAGATATTAACGTAATTACATATGATGGGAATCTTATTATCATGATCTTATAATGATTTCCTCCATGTTATGTTTTGTATCAAGGACTTCATTAAATCAATTTAAGATCAACATCAAATCCATAAACATATGAACATCAAAATAGTGAAAATGCCTTTATTAATCATAAAATGATTTGTATAATAAATGATAAACGTGATTGCCTTTAGAGCACTTCTCTAACAAACTCCCGCTTGTACTAAATCCAATCGCCTTGATATCAATACCATAGGTGTGTACATGTGACACAAAACTCTTTTGGGAAATAGGCTTAGTAAACGTATCAATTATATTTTAATCAGTGGGAACTCTCTCTATCTTGACATTATTCTTAACATTGATCTCTCTATTTAAATGGTAGCGCCTAAGTTCATGTTTGGACTTTTGATGAGACCTCAATTCCTTCACCTGCACTATAGCTCCATTGTTGTCACAATACAACAGCACTGGGTCAGTGATGCTCGAAACCACACCAAGTTCCATAATGAACTTCTTGATCTAAAATGCTTCCTTTACTGCTTTTGAAGCTACAATGTACTTCGCCTCTATCGTAAAATCAACAGTTAGGTTCCTATCATACATCTCATACATAATAAATATCAAATATATGCAACGAAAATAAAACAAAACCTCAAAAATTAGATCTACTCATTCATATTGATATAGAAAAACAAAAAAACATAAAATGTAAGATGTTTACATACCTTTTTGATGATCTCCTTCGTTCTTTAATATTCTCTACTTTGGGTTGTCGTAAATCACAGTGATCAATGCAAAATGTCTCCAATGAAATTCCACATAAAGATAGAAGGATGAAACATCAGTAAGAGATGACTAAAATTCCTTCTTTGTGCTAGCAAATATAAGAACTCTTGAGAGAGTTAGAAAGAAAAAGTGTATGTATATAAGAAAAATAACCTTTCTTTTTCATTTATTTCTTACACAAGATGCACAAAAATCATCTCAATTTTTGACACCATTTCATCTTTTATAACCCCCATCACTAATGGAAAGTTATAGGAAGTTAATGGTCATAAATAGCATGCATTAATGGAAGTTATAGGAAGTTAATGACCATGAATAACAAGCATTAATGGAAGCTAACAACACTTGTTTCTAATCCATTCCATGCAATGTTTTCTACCATGATCACTTCACGATACAATCCCAAAACACTCTTTTATATCTTAAATCCCCATTAAAGACCATTTTACTCATCCTTTATATCTCCTATATGTATGACACATTAAGTTCCCGATTATGTTGGTTACTTGAATTAACACTTAATTCAAGTAAGTTAAGAGCGGTATCTAGCAACACGTCATGGACTCTAATTAACTGGAAAGTTAGTGGCTTGACTACAAACCCTTCCATACGCAATGTTTCTATGCAATTTGTCCTTTCACCATCGATACCCCACTTGATTTAGAGTACGGTCAAAGTGTCAACTCCCACTAGATTGACTTCGTCAAATCTAGTGAAAGTGATATTAGATCTTGTCTTGAGGATCTCATTACTCTATATATCATTAAAGAATCTCTTTATGACACATATATGCTCTGGCCAAAGACTCCTAATTAATGACCCCGAAAAGTGTCCGTGGGTATCATCTCCTTCTATCAGGAGTGATGAATTCTTTATTGGCTACTTAATTACCTCTGAATACCTCAAGTTATACCCAATCAGCACCCTATGAACAATCCCTAAAAGGCACTAATGAATGGAGTCAAAACACAGGATTAGTATGTAACACCCCACTCCCGAAAGACCCGAACCCAACATCGATGGTGATATTCGATTCCGTGCCCCACGAGGGTGGCGTGCTAAAGCACTCAATCATTCGAAATTCGGTATAATTTTTTTATAACATAACATGTGGAATACATACTCAAATTGGCCCCACATTCATTGATCATCATTTTCAATTAGTGCGAATTTTCAATAGTCATTCGGGCCCTTCCACAAATACAAAGCACTTAAGTCAGTTTGACTTTATAAATGATAGAATCA
>JANQBM010000004.1:13512995-13536583 GCA_025594535.1 Erythroxylum domingense | reverse complement strand
TGAATTTAGCTACGGCCGAATCACCGACGTTTTATTTCCGTCGGTATTTATGTTTACCGACGGTATTTTGTTTGTTTTCGTCGGTAAATTCCGTCTGTAATTCACTATTTTCTTGTAGTGCGAGAGTGGGGTGCAACAAGCATATGTTATACTCTTTGATTAGATCAAGCATTGGATCTCATAAGCTATAAGCATTAGTTGTTTAGAGTTAAGATATGGATGTTTACTAAGAGTAGTAAGTACATTGAATGACCTTCCATGAGACAATTTTATGAATAATCTATTCTAGTGTCAATGAGAATCTCATCATAGTAATGGTGCAAATATCCTTAGATTTGAGGTGCTTAAAGATATCTTAAATACTAGTCCTATACTTTGACTTCATTCCTCATTGTCTCTCAGAGGTTGCTCATAGGGTGGTAAATGGGTACAACTTTAGGTATTTGAAGGTAATTAAGTAGTCAATAAAGGATTCACCACTCTTGATAGAAGGAGATGATACCTATAGCCTTTTTTTTGGGTTATTACTTAGGAATCTCTAGCTAGAGTGGAAATATCATGAAGATAGTCTTTAGTGACATATCCAATTAAGTAATGAACCTTAGGGACAAGAACTAACATCACTTGGGCTAGATTTGACATACTTAGTCTAGTGGGAGTTAACATTTTAACCATGCAAAAAAACGATCAAATGGAGCTTTCAATCATTCTTAAATAATACCTAATTCAATAAACACAAGGTAACATAATCAATTCCTAAGAGAGAAAGAACAACTAATGCATAGAGAAACATACTTAATCGAGTCATCGATCCTAATTAGTGTCAGGAAAGCTACCCCTCTATGATTCTCTCCATATGTGAGAGCTTCATTGCACTCTCTTCTCTCCCGAAGGCTCCCAAAGATTTAGCTGAAAAACACTCCAAAAATTTCATAAAAACCCTCGCTGTCACATGTCTGGGTTTATACTAAAGATGTTGGGTTAAATAGGGTGAGGTGACCCTCTCATGGTGGTGTATGGGGATGTCATGAGTGTGACTGTGTGTCACACTCATGAATTAACATTGCATGGGCACGAGAGTGACTCACGCCCATGTATGTGTGCAATAATTTGGCATGGTTGTGAGGAAAAGGATTAAGAATCACTCACGACCTTATTAATTTGGTATGGCCATGAGTTAATGCTCATGGCCATGCCAAATCAATATGATTGTTAATGATTCTTAATCCTTTTCCAATTATCTTTCTCCAACCAAAGTGAAGTCTTCCACTCTCCATCATCCAGCCATTACTCACCATACTTCTTTATTTTTCCATCCCCTCTTTATGTTACACATATGTATTCTTTATGCTTTAAATGTTAGTGGAATTAAAATACTGCACCCACTTTTAGTTCTTCATAATTTTATGATGTTGTCCATAAAATTCATGTTAAGATACCTTTTATGGGATAGCTGACTTCTTTGGTAGCATGACGTGTCTTCATCTTGTAATCCATGGTGGCTATAATTCACTCATGGCCGTGACAAAATTCCAACAAGTCGTGAGTGATCTTTATGCTCTTCATTCTTTATTTTCTTTGTATTTTCAACATATATCTAGTCTTTCTTGGCATTTTCTTGTCTTCTCTAGCTATTAATCTTCTTATTCTTGCTATATGAAGACAAGTGAGTGTGATTCTTGAAAAAAATGGCCCAAATATAGTACTTTTGACTCACTTTAACTTCTTTTCTTCCGAATTGTGCCTAAAACCATATATGAGTCAAAGAAGGTATCTTAAGCAATTTCATGTCATTCCTCAAGCATTATGGAATAATTATACAATCAATTTAGTTTATAATTTTCAACTGGTTTTTCAAATTTTTTCCATTCCAAATGCTAGTTGCTCAGACACCTCCTTATTATTGGTTAAAGTTCGGACTATATCCTCTCCTTCTTCAATTCTAGAAAAAATTTTAGTGTTAATTGTATCATTATGTAGGTTGGAAGCTTGTAAACTAATAATGATCTCCACATTTGAAGGAACATTTATAACTTGCATTGGGTAATTATTACCTTTCTCCTGAAATTGGTTAGTTCCTATGAGTTCCTAATAAATTCCTATGACAAAGACACTTTTTTGGGCTTCCAGCTTTTCTTTATAGTAGGTTAGGGTTTCCATGCATAGGAGACCCTCAACTAATCTTCAACATACTTTAGCTCCTCATTAGGCCTAATGAAAGGGATTATTTTAGGTAAATCAGTCATTAAATTAACCATTATACATATTATTGCAAAATTGACCCTCTTTATCTCAACAGTAGCCTGGTCTATCAAGATTGGCTTTCCAATGAAGATAGAAAAATGGCTGAGGCCACTTATTAGCCAATACTTCAAAGGAACTTCATGGATACAAATCCAAATAGGGATGTTTTCTTATTTGATCTCTTGTAGCTTAAGTCCAGGCCTCTATAACTAAAGTAGTAAAGGATTGTTATGGATATGCCAAGGTCCAACATAGATGACTTTCCTTACATCATTAGCATTTGAAAACTTAAATAGGAATACATCCTCATTGTTTACAAAAACTTTCAGTTGTCCATGTTTCTTCTAATTATGAAGGGCCCATTTTTTCATTCTTGGAAAAGCTACTCTTTTATCAAGGAAAAAACCAAGAATGGTCAAATCCCATCAACCTGCTCCTACTTTTAGAATGTATAAGGGTGGAGAAACAATTTAATATTCTATTACCACACTAGGTGGAAAGTAATTCAGCTTTAACTTTGGTATAGCATCACCAGTAATTTATTCCCAAGACTTATGAATGAAGTGATCTAAGTTAGAATTATGAACATAACTAGAAGAAAGGCAAGTGATACTCATAAGAGGAGTAGTTTCTACAAGTTGAGAAACTTTTTTATTCAAAGGTAGGAAGTTATTGTTCAATGGATAAAGGAGAGTACTAGTGGGAAATAGGTGGGCTGAAGAACAACCACTTAAGGAGGAATGCTTATAGAATAAGCGAAAGCCAACAGTGAAGTAGTAAGTAATATCTAATTTTCGGAACATACTTAGGGTTAGAACCCTATACCATTGAAGATGAGTAATAGCATTGAGAGCATTTCATTCATATGCATATTATTAGCATACACACATGAATTATAATTTGTACACGTTACAAAGATAGCATATGCACGTAATTGACATATTCTGGGGTATGAAAGATTTAAAATGAACATGATGTGAATTGTGAATTGTTATGTCTTGAATTTTGGTTTGATTAAATTACAATTAGTAATTTGGAATTAATTGTTATTAATTGGGAGAGTGATAAATTAATATGTACATTTGGACTAAGAAAAATGCCAAGCGGTAAGATAAATTGATACATAAATTAGGGTGACTAAGCCTATAATTAAGTGACATTTAGCATAGTTAAATGAGTGACAAATAGACTAATAATTAAATAAAAAATGGACTAATTATTATGTGACATGTGGAAAAATTATTAGGAGACAGATGGCAGCTTAAGGAGTGGATTAATGACAGCATATTCAGTAAGCAAATGGCTAACATGCCTTAAAACATGTCTTTGAAAGTTGATGACACCTAGCACTTAATGAAGCAAGATTCTATAACAATGTTTCTACTATCTTCATTGTTTTTTCACCATCGAAATTGATCCTACCTTTTATCTACATTTTGATTTAACCCTAACTAAAATTTCTATACTAAAACCTGTAATCCTTCACAAAATAGCCTAGAAAACTAGTCTATTGTTACTTTCATCTTGTTGCTAAAAACTAGCTCATTTTCACCTTGGAATTATGTGATCTTGCTTGCTTGGAGGGAAAAGTTATGTTGATCTTTTGAGCTAAAATTGGAAGCTCAATAACTAAGTAGCAATATGACCTTCATGACATGTTTAATAGTATGAGAATGATGATTGAATTGAAATGAAATGTATATGATGTTGATGATGAAGTGTGCTAAAATATGTTGAATGAACTTGGAAGTTTTTTTGCTTGTTCTTAGTGTATGAAAATTGTGGAGTATAGGTTATTATAGTGATGCATTGGTCTATAATTTAATGTATAAAGAAGGTAAATTTATGCTAAAGAAAGATGTTAATATAGTATTCTTGAATTGAGAACAAACAAGGACTATATGCATGATAATGAATGATAGTTTTCTGCTTTGATTTTTGATGCATGAAAGACCATGATTTGAGAGTTATCAACTGAATAATTTTAAGCTAGAATTGAAGTTTAGATCAAGTCTAAATGAGGTTGCATATTAAACATGAATTCTAGAAAATTTGAAGTGTTTAGTATGTGTCTAAGTTGGATACATTCGTGTAGAATTGGGGAAAACAATGTAGTACACAATCATGGCCTGATTATTTGGGCTCTGTCATGATCGTGGCATAGTCCCTACAGTCATGGCCTATTGCACTAGCTTCTGTCACGATCGTGGGAAGGTCTACCATGATCGTGGGCACGCTTGTAAAGTGATAAGTTCAGTTTTGTGTAATTGTTGAACTAAGGATAAGTCACTATAGATTAGTGTATTTGGATTTGAATGAAGCTTAAATGAACCTAATGGATGTTGAATAAATTAATTAAATGTTTGATAATTTGAAGTTGTTAAATAATGTTGTAACTTAGGGAAAAGATTGTTTGTTATCAATGTATCTAAGTTTGGAACTTAAGAGTGTTAAAGGAATAAAGATGTTCTTATAAATGTAAATGTGATACAAAGGATATGAATAATGTATTAGGTATGAATGAATGAGAATAGGGAAATTATATGAATGTATATTGATTAGAAAAGGGTTAATGAATTAATGGTTTGAATCATCAAGACTTATGATTAAAGACATATAGTCGAGAAAGTCATTGAGCATACATTGAACATAATACACATACATATGTGTATTATTGAGTAGTATTATGATTGAGCAATTTAGTAATGTGTAAATGTGTGTGTATTACATGGTTTAGATGGTCAAGTCAAATGCTAACACCCAGACATTGCCGGTTCGTCAAGGCAATAGCTATCTAAAGCGTTTAGTGAGTTAACCTAAATGTTATCTCACTATGTTTGATTTGTATTTGTTTTAATTTTAGTTATTAAACTTTTATTGCTATGATTATGAAAATTCCAGACACTGATTGGTCCGAGAAGATTGATATTTGGGAATGTATTGGGAGAGTTTCTTAATTGAATGTGAATATAGAAAGTGTATTCTCAACAAAAAATTTAATGCCGAACTTATGTCTGATGAATATGAAAAGTGATTGTGTCTGAAATGAATGAAAGCTATTGAAAGTGTGTTATGTGAATTCATGCATTCCATTACATGATATGCATGATCCGATAAAGGGGTTGTAACCAGAGTGGCCAGTCTAAAAAGAGCTTAAAGCTTAGCAAATGTATATAAAGAGCCACATGCTAAGTGATTAATGAGCCCAGTATCCACAATATGTATGGTGCAAAATGTGAAATGAGCTCAGTATCCACAAGGGATACCGAACAGTAAATCGGAGCTCGGTCACATCAAAATGAAAATAAATGTGAAGTCACATGTTCATATGCATTTTCAATTATATTTTCAAATGTACTATATGAATGATTATGGACAAATATTGAATTACATTGATATGATGATATGCCATGTATGTGTACATTTGATAATACTAATTACTAAGAATGAGGAATGAATTATTCTGAATAGATTATATGAAATGTTTGAAATTCATGATGTATTGTTGAGATGAGATATATTGTGAATTTAGTTTATATTTGAGATGTTGTGATCTGATATGAGTGAGCGCATCGATGATGGTTCACTCTCTAAGCTCGCAAAACTCATCAAAATTGTAACATTGGTTTTTAGGTACTAGAGAGGAGACTTAGTTTCTAAGACATTCTAGAAGAAGTATTGTACTTACATTTTGGACTCAAGAAATGGCTCAAAGGTCTAGTAAACAGAGACTGAGGATTTAGATAGAGTGTTTTTGTTTAGTTTCTCATTCCATATAGAATATGTTGTAAAAAGTAGTAAAGACTCATATGCTTTTGACACAGCGTGTAAATGGATTACGTAGTGAAAAGTGACATTGCAAAATATGTTTTATAAATAGAAAGAGAAAAAGATCTTTAGTATATTTGTGATTTATTTATGATGCCATATAAAGTGATTATGATTTCTCTAACATGCCATTGTTATAGGGTATGTTCTTGAACATCCTCTAGATGTTCGAGTATATACTATATGGTAGTGGGGTGTTACAATTTTTGGTATCAAAGTATGGTTTGGCATCTATTAGGACATATAAGAGCATTTAGACATGATATATAGTGATTGATTCATATATTGATCAACAGACCCCTAGAAGGATATGTAAATGCCATACAAAACAGAATTAAAACATGTCAAACAATCCAAAGACTTCTAGAAACTCAAGCAAACATACATTACATATCATTTTATGTTGTGTAACAAAACATATCAAACATATTGTATTTTTTTAAAATACTTGCCATAAATTTCAAATCCATCTTATATTAGGGTTGTTACAAATAATTAAACAAAAACACAAAATACAACATGACTAATTACATTGAAATATAGCTTAAGCTTAAACACAAATGTACATCGTCCAAAACAAAACACATCCTTCTTTGGCAATTGCGGTTGTCCCATCCTTAAATCTTCTTATCAGAACCTACACAGAGGCAAAACCACCATGTTAAGCATATAGCTTAGTGGGGAATAACTAAACAAGATATATTCTGATGACTGTTTCTAACAATCATCTAGTATTCACATGCATTGACTCATGTCAAATCACATACAACCTTTAATTGTTAAAATTGAAGAACAATCCAATATTATTGCATTAGAATATAATATAACTTATCAAAATAGGATATACTTGCTTCAGATAAAAAATTTACAAGTATCCAAATAGAATATCATAATAACAAAACAGAACTTTAAGTATCAGAACAGAACCTGATTGTGTCAAAACAGAATTTAGTTTATCAAAACAAAACTTAGCTTATATAAGAATTGAACATATATCAAAACACAAAACAAGTTAACCTGCTAATATTTTTACAGAAGTGGGTAACGGGACTATAACAGGAGATACCTATGATTTGTATCACATAATAGGAGAGACTTATGTCTCAGTAACAGAAGACACTAAAGTGTTAATATTAGGAGACACCAAAGTGTTAGACATCGAAGAGTTAATATCAGGAGACACTAGAGTGTCAATATCAGGAGATACTGAAGTGTCACAGAAGTAACTGTAAACCCTTTTAGGCATGCCTATTTATCCACAACTAGGACTTTGCAGTTTTAAAACAACCATTTCAGGTTTCAGAATCATATGCAAAAGATGTAATGCATAATATATGTCTTTGTTCCACTTTCTTCAAATTAAGCATATATATGCACATCCAATCAAACTTAACATACTTTATGAGCATCAAAATTTGCAATAATGAACCATTAAATGCGTAATGTATTTACACATTACATATAATTATTTAACTTTCCAATTCATGAACAATCAAATTTAATTCACAACGTTTAAACACTTTGAAACACATTTGTATTGATAAGGACATATTCATCCTTGAACATACCATACATTTCAACATTAGACACATTATTCACTACCACACATTCTTTAAGTAATTACCTCAATTATCAATCCAAAACTACATCAAATTTTACTCAATTAATCTAACATCATCTAGATTCCTTTACCACCTCAATTAAGTTCAATTAAACCATTATTAAGTACCTTAACCTTATATAGTCCAATAATTGTCTAAAACTAACATTTCTCCTTCCTAACTACTGGCCACCTTCCCACGATCTTGATATAAACTACTGCATCTACCTACCATCATAGGATGAGTGCCACGATCATGGACCACCCTTTTTTCCTATGAATTTCCAGATTCAACACTTTCATTCCAAATTACAAACACTTCTATTTCAATCCATATATCATATCTCAATTATAACTTAACTAGATTTTAATTCCTTATCAAATTCATGTCCAAACCCAATTAAAAATCATTCATTAGACAACTCATAAGTCATTATTTTAGATACATCAAAACCAAAATAGAATTTGCCAAATAAGAATTTTTTTCAACATTAAATTATCAACATCATAACACATATTTCATGCCAATTCAATTATCATAAAACTTGTATTAATACATGCTATCAAGTTTAGAATTCCCTTACCTATTTAACTTCAATTTTCAACTCTAAAGAACTAGCTGATCAACATAACCTCAAGGTGAAAATAAGGTGATTTTTGAACAAGATCAAGGACAATAATTAGTTAGTTTTCTTAATTATTTTTTGAAGGATTAACATGTATGTTTTATGGAACAATTTGGCTAGGTTTTAACCAAAATTTAGAGAGAAGGAGGAGGCGTTTCAGTGGTGAAACAAAGGGGAAAGACAGCAGAAACTTGTTGCTAGGATTTGCCTCCTTAATATGCTAGGGGTCTTCAAATTACTTAAGCATGTGTCAATTAGCATGTAATGCCATATATCAATTAATCATGCTGCCACTAATCTCCTTAAAATGCTTCCATTTGTCACCAATTAATTAGTCCACATGTCATATAATAATTGGGCCATTTCTCAATTATTTCCTAGTCCACTTGTCACACATTTAACTATGCCAAATGTCACTCAAAGTATAAGCTTAGTCCTACTAATTTTCTTGTACTAATTTGTCTTGCCACTTGACAATTTTCCTAGTCCAAATGTACATTTTAATACCTCAATTCTCTAGTGGTATTAATTAATTCCAACTCACTAATTATGATCCGATAACCAAAATTCAAGACATATGCAATTTACAATAAATCACAATTTTAACACCTATCATATATATTTTCATATATTTAACATTTCAACTAGGGTATAATTTTGGGCCTTACAATTCTCTCCTCATTAAAGAATTTCATTCTAGAAATTCATACCTGAAGAGAACAACTGAGGGTATTGAGTTTTCATGGTTGATTCTTGCTCCCAAGTTGCTTCCTCGAGTCCATGGTGTTGCCATAGTACTTTAAATAAAGGTATTTGCTTATTTATGAGTTGTCGGACTTCTCTGGCTAAAATAGGCACATGCCCTTCTTTATAAGTCAAATCTAGTTGCACTTGAATTTCCTACACAAGAATCATATGTGTATCATCAGACCGATATTTTCTCAATATGGAAATATGAAACATATCATGCAACTAGGCCAATTCTTTAGGAAGAGCTAATTGATAAGCTACTGGTCTGACTCTTTTAAGAATCTCATAAGGACCAATATAACGTGGGCTGAGCTTACCTTTTGTACTAAATCAAAGTATGTTTTTCCACAGCAATACTTTCAAGAATACCTTATCACCTTCCTGATACTCAAAATCTTTTCCTTTTAAATCAACACAAGTCTTCTACCTATTACTGGCAGCTTTCAATCTTTCTTAGATAACTTGAACTTTCTCTTCAATATCTTTCATAATATCAAGCCCGATCATCTTATTTTCAATTAATTCAATCCAACATATCAGAGTTCTACACCTCCTACCATATAGGGCTTCATAAGGCACCATGCCAATACTAGTCTGATAACTGTTGTTATAAGCAAATTCCATAAGAGAAAGATAGTTATCCCAACTTCTTGGGAATTCCAACACATAACCCTGAAGCATATCTTCCAATATCTAAATAACTCGTTCAGATCATCCTTTTGTCTAAGGATGGAAAGTGGTACTAAACTTAACTTGAGTAGCCAAAGCCTTTTGCAGACTTTTCCAGAATCTCGAAGTAAATCGAGGTTCATGATCAGAAATAATAGATAGTGGCACCCCATACAACCTCACTATCTCATTCACATATAGGTTTATAAGCCTATCCAATGAATAATTAGGACAGACAGGTAAAAAATAAGTAGACTTGGTGAACTTATCAACAATATCCTATACAACATCATGCTTCCTTTGAGTGAGAGGAAGTCCAGTGGCAAAATTCATGGTAATGTTATCCCATTTCCATTGAGGAATCAGAATAGGATGTAAAAAACTATATGGAACTTGGTTCTCAAGTTTAACTTACTGACATGTCAAACATTTAGATACATAATTCACTATATTACGTTTCATACCTGACCACCAGTAATGCCGCTTCGGAACTTGATTAATCTTATTTCCACTAAGATGCATTGTAAAGACAATATTATAGGCCTCAAACAATAATTTTGTCTTCAATTCATCATTATCTGGCACACACAATCGATCTTTATAATGTAGATCACTATCTCCTTTCACAAAGAAATCTGGTTGTTTGCTTTCTCGAGTTACCAAAATAAGTTGTTGCAACTTATCATCAATTTTTTAAGGATCAGAAATTTCTTGCCTCGTTGTAGGCCTAGCTTTTAATTGAGCTATTAAAGCCTTATTAGATACAAGTCTTATTTAACTCTGCTGCACTGATAATGCTAAAGTTGCCTTCCAACTCAAGGCATCAGCCACAACATTAGCCTTACCCAGATGGTAATCCACAATGTAGTCATAATCTTTAAATAGTTTCAATCAACATTGTTGTCAGATTAAGTTCCTTCTGAGTAAGCAGGTACCTTAAACTTTTATGATCGGTAAAAATCCTACACTTTTCACCATAAAAATAATGCTGCCATATTTTCAAAGCAAACACCACCACTACAAGTTTAAGAACATGTGTAGGGTACTTTTGTTCATGAGCCTTTAATTACCTATAGGCATATGCAACAACCTTTCCATCCTGCATCAAAACACATCCCAAATAATTTCTAGATGCATCACTAAACATAACATCTTCCTTAGTAGAAGTGGGTTGAGCCAATATAGAGGCTTTAGTAAGCATTCTTTTTAGTTTATCAAAACTAGTTTAACATCTAGCAGACCATTCATACTTCACTCCTTTTTGTAGCAATTTAGTTAAAAGGGATGCTATCACCATGAATCCTTTCACAAATTGACAATAATAACCTACCAAACCTAAAAAACTTCTCACTTCTGTCACACTCCATGGTAGGTTCTAGTTAACAATTGCTTCAATCTTACTGGATCAACTCTAATTCCTTAAGAAGAAATAACATGCCCTAGAAAAGATATCTCCTAAAGCTAAAAATCACACTTACTTAGCTTAGCATATAACTGCTTTTCCCGTAAGGTTTGTAACACAACCCGCAGATGCTCAACATGATCATGCTTATTCTTGGAATAGACTAAAATAAACACCACTACAAACTAGTCTAAATAGGGCCTAAAAACTCTATTCATCATATCCATGAATGCAACTGGAGTATTAGTTAACCCGAATGGCATTACCAAGAATTGATAATATCTATAACGGGTCTTGAATGCAGTCTTCAAAACAACCGCTTCTTTAACCCAAAGTTGATAATATCTTGATCACAAATCTATCTTTGAAAATACTTATGCACTTATGCATCTTTCAATTGATTAAACAAATCTTCTATCCTTGGCAACGAATATTTATTCTTCACGATGACTCTGTTCAGTTGCCTATAATCAATGCACATCCAGAGAGTACCATCTTTCTTCTTAACAAACAAAATCAGTGCTCCCCAGGATAAGACACTGGGTTGAATGAATCCCTTATCTAGTACCTCTTGCAACTAAACTTTTAACTCCTTCAATTCAGTAGGAGCCATACTATATGGTGATCTAGATATAGGAACAGTGTCAGGCATAACTTTAATAGACAACTCTACTTCCTTTTTTGGGAGGTAGTCGGGGTAGCTCTTTAGGAAACACATCTAGAAATTCACTCTTTACTATAATATCTTGCAGTTTATCGCTCTCTTTCCTAGAATCTATCACAAAAGATAGATAAGCTTCACACCCCTTCGTATGGAACTTCCGAGCTTGCATAGCAGATACCACATTAGCTAGAAAACCAGTGCGATGCCATGCAGTACTATTTCAAGTTGATCAGGTTTCCTAAGTATAAATGTCTTAGCACTATAGTCAACCACTGCCTGATGCTTAAATAACCTATCCATACCCAAATTCAAATCAAATTCATGAAAAGGCAATCTATTCAAATCCGCTACATAATCACTTCCTTAGATGATAATAGGATAGTTTCCAGAAACTTGATTAACAATCACACTACTACCCAAAGGATTGGTTATATGAATATCATACTCTAACTGATCTACAAGCATCACTTTATTAGAAATTTCTCCAACACAGATATAAGAATGTGTAGATCTAGGATCAATCAAAGCAAACATTTCAGAATCAAAGAGATAAATAGTACCAGCAATGACTTTAGGTGCATCCTAATTCTCACGAATTTTTAAAGTATAAGCTCAAGCTGTAGCAAATAGAACAACAGGTCGATCAACAGTTTCTGATATAGTATTTGGATTAGGTCTAATTTGAACAAATCCTCCTCAACCTCTACCGCATCCTCTATTTCTAGTAGATATATAAGAAACCTCTCTACTAGTTTGTGATGTCTGAGGCTTTCTCATAGGACAATTGGACATCAAATGCTCAGTGTTACCACTTCAATAACGTGCACCTGTAGCTCTCCAACAAGTACCCCAATGATGTTTAAAGTAATGATGGCACTTCGGAGCACCAGAACTTCAACCCACAGAAGAATTCCTACTAGAATCAGTTGATAAGGGAAAGTCTTATCACCTTCCCTTAGTTACAAATCTTTGTGTAAATTCTTGAGCAATGGAGGTACCTTTATGACTTCTCTTACCTGAGGATTGACCTCCTCTAATAAAACCTCTTCACTAACCCCTTTCTCTCCTAACCATCTCTTGCTTCTTTATCTTCATAGCAGTTAGTACCAACTGATGATAATTCACTCGCTGTAAGAGAATAATTGCCACCAGATGCTCTTTGATCAAATCATTTAAACCAACTTCAAACTGATGACACCCGAACTCCTCAGTAAGTACAGGCTCAGGTGAATACTTGCTGAGTTGATAAAATTCTTTATCGTACTTAGAAACAGATAGGTTTCTCTACTTCAGGCTCAAAAACTACTTCCACTTCTCCTTTTTATCCGCCTATGACACATATTTGGCTTTAAACTCTTGAGAAACGAAATCCCAAGTCAGAAGCTCCGGTAATTGAGGATATCTTAGAACAAACTTCTAACATTCCTAGGCTACTCCTTAAAATAGGGAGACAACATAGTGCACCATCCATTCAGGTGGGCAACCAATTTCATTTAATACCCTCTTCACTTTTTCTAAGAAAAATTTTACCTTTTTAGACTCCTCCAGAGATGTTCTAGTAAATTCCTCAGCTCCATACTTCAGCAACTGATCAATTAGAGCTTTGGGTGTGGTTATACGATGTAATAATGAAATCATGTCTTGTAATAGCTTAACCAAAGCCTCCCCCTAAGCTGGAGGTGGAAGAGGTGGCATTTCATCTTCACCTCGATTGACCCCAAAGGGTCCATATATAGATGGACGAGATTGTGCAAGAGTATTACTCTCCACAAGCTCTTCAATGACTTCATGAGATCTTTCCATTCTTAAATCGAAAACCAAAACATGGTACAACCCGAATTAGGCCATACACAACTCTTATATCCAAGTATAAGCAATAGTTAAGCACTGGTTAAACCAAAATCGTCTAAACCATTCTCTGATACGAAACGATGTAACATCCATATACCCACTAGAAAGATATGCAAATGCCACACAAAATATAATTAAAACATGCCAAACAATCCAGACACTTCTAGAAAATCAAACAAACATACTTTAAATATGTTGTACTTTTCTAAACACATGCCATAAGTTTCAAATCCATCTTGTACTAAGGTTATTACAAACCATTAAACAAAAACATAAAATACAATATGACTAATTACATTAAAATAGAACTTAAACTTAATCACAAATATACATCTTCCAAAACAAAACACATCCTTCTTTGGCCACTGCGATTGTCCTAGCCTTAAATCTTCTTATCAGAACCTACACATAGACAAAACCACTGTGCTAAGCATATACCTTAGTGGGGAATAACTAAACAAGACATATGATGATGAATACTTCTAACAATCATCTAGCATTCACATGCACTAAATCATGTTAAATCACATACAACCTTTAATTGTTCAAATTCAAGAACAACCCAATATTATTGCATCAGAACATAATATAACTTATCAGAATAGGATATACTTACTTCAGATAAAAAACTTACAAGTATCCGAACATAATATCATAATAACTAAATAGAACTTTAAGTATCAGAACAGAACCTGATTGTGTCAGAACAGAATTTAGTTGATCAGAACTGAACTTAGTTTATATAAGAATTAAATATATATCAAAACATAAAACAAGCTAGCCTGCTAACCTTTTTACAGAAGTGGATAACGGGACCAGAACAGGAGACACCTATGATTGGTATCACAGAACAAGAGAGACTTATGTCTTAGAAACAGAAAAGACCGAAGTGTCACAGGAGCAACTGTAGACCCTTCTAGGCATGCCTATTTACCCACGATTAAGACTTGATAGTTTTAAAACAACCATTTTAGGTTTCAGAATCACATGCAAAAGATGTAGTGCATAACATGTCTTTATTCCACTTTCCTCAAATTGAGCATATACATGCACATCCAATCAAACTTAACATACCATATGAGCATAAACATTTGCAATAATGTACCATTAAATGCATTATGTATTTACACATTATATATAATTACACAATTCCAATTCAAAAACAATTATATTCAGTTCACATCGCTTAAACCCTTTCAAACACGTTTGTATTCTTAAGGACACATTCATTCTTGAACATACCATACATTTCAACATTAGACACATTATTCACTAACCACACATTCTTTAAGTAATTACCTCAATTATCAATCCATATCTACATTAACTTTTACTCAATTAATCTAAAATCATATAGGTTCATTTACAACCTCAATTATGTTCAATTAAACCATTATTAAGTACATTAACCTTATATAGTCTAAAAATTTTCTAAAACCAACATTTCTCCTTCCTAAGTACTACCCACCTTCCCATGATCATGACAGAAGTTACTGCATTTTCCCACGATTGTAGGATGAGTTCCACGATCGTGGACCACCCTTTTTTCCTACGAATTTCTAGATTCAACACCTTCATTCCAAATTACAAACACTTCTATTTCATTACATATATAATATCTCAATTATACCTTAAGTAGATTTCAATTCCTTATCAAATTCTTGTCTAAACCCAATTCAAAAATCATTTATTAGATATCTCACAACTCATTATCTTATATACATCAAAACTAAAACAGAATTTGCCACACAAGAATTGTTTTTCCAGCACTCAATTATCAATATCATAACACATATTTCATGCCAATTCAATTATCACAAAACTTGTATTAATACATGCTATCAAGTTTAGAATTACCTTATCTATTTAACTTCAAATTTTAACTCTAAGGAATCAGCTAATCAAAACAACCTCAAAATGAAAACAAAGTGATTTTTAGACAAGATCAAGGATAACAATCAGCTGGTTTTCTTAATTATTTTGTGAATTATTAACATGTATGTTTCATGTAACAATTTGGCTAAGGTTTAACCAAAATTTAGAGAGAAGGAGGAGGAGTTTCAGTGGTGAAACAAAGGGGAAAGACAACAGAAAATTGATGCTGGGATTTGCCTCTTCAACATGCTAGGTGTCTTCAAATTACTTAAGCATGTGTCAATTAGCATTTAATACCATATATCAATTGATTATGCTACCACTAATCTCCTTAAAATGTTGCCATTAGTCACCAATTAATTAGTCCTCATGTCACATAATAATTGGGCCATTTCTCAATTATTTCCTAGTCCACTTGCCACACATTTAACTATGCCAAATGTCACTCAAAGTATAAGCTTAATCATACTAATTTAACAACTTATCTTGCCACTTGACAATTTTCCTAGTCCAAATGTACATTTTAATACCTCAATTCTCTAATGATATTAATTAATTCAAACTCACTAAGTATGATCCAAAACCAAAATTCAATACATATGCAATTTACAATCATATCATAATTTTAACACCTATCACATATACTTTTATTTATGTAACATTTCAACTAGGGTATAATTTGGGGCCTTACCTACTTGATATAGGGTATTCGCTATAGGTGGTCGAATTAGAGAATCAGCTGACCTAGAGTCTATAGGAGCCAATAGAGAGTCTTGAGTACCTAAGTTTGATCAAATGGCTCCGTGATTTTCTGAGAGGAAGGAGAGGAGATATGGTAAGCTTAAAAAGTAGGGGGCTATGGACTTCTACCGAAGTACAAACCCTACTGAGGCAAAAGGATGGTTATAGAGAACCGAAAGAGTATTTGACTAGATGAACTGTGAGTCAGATGAGATATTTGTTTATGCAGTCTGTTTTTTACAAGGTCCAGCATATCAGTGGTGGAAGACTGTTGCCGACAGTACCACTAAACCTTTTAGTTTGACCTAGGAAGATTTTTTAAAGGTGTTTAAAGAGAGTTATATGCCCAAGATCTACCTAGATAGGAAGATGAAGGAGTTTCTAGACCTGAAATAGGGAAATCTCACTATAGCTAAGTATGAGGTCCAATTTAATGAGTTGATGGGGTATGCAGCTGCATTGATACTGACTGGGGAGGACAAATGTAGACGGTGTATGTAGCACCCCACTCCTATTTGCCATGTGCCCATACGTCCATCAGACATTCGAACATATGTCCGGTGGAAGTAATGCGCTAAAGCAATCACATTCACTTTTCTCATGGCATCATAAATTAAACACGAATACCACAATATATAAAAACTCAGTTCCTTATTTCATTTCATAGAACAAAATGTACATTGTAGCATTACTCTATAAGATCCATATGTATATATACGACATCAAAAGCTATCTACATACAAGAGGAATTATACAAAAATCTATCTATATCCTTCAATCTTAGCCAACCGACCTTTGAGCCATTTCTTCTATCTAAAAGTAGTACTAGGTTTCTTCTAAGTTATCTTAGAAGCTAAGTCCCTTCTCTTATACCTGGAAAGTCAACTTTGCAATTTTGATGAGTTTTATAAACTCAGTGAGCTACCCATCTTCAATGGCTCACTCATATCATATTATACAAACAGCTCATATTTCAAATTCATATACAATTTATATCAACATATAATGCACATGTTTCACCAATTATCATATAGCATTACATAACACTTTGTTCACTTATTTAATATTTCACATTCAAAACAGTTTAACAAATTATTTCGATCATTTAAACTATACATATCAAATGTATATGCAATGCACATGTGACTCACATTCAATTATTACGTTGTTATGACCTAATGCCTTTTTCACTGTCCCGTATCCATTATGGATACCGGGCTCACTAATAACTGTCACGTATCAGTTGGAGATACTGTTCTCATTATACATAGTGAGCCAGAGGCTCTTACGCCTTTCTAAGCTTTAAGCTCTCTTTCACTGGCTATTCTGGTCACAACTACCTTTATCTTATCATGTATTCATATGATGAAATGCATCACATGTATTCAATCAATCACTTGTGCTCAATTTTTCACATTCACATTTTTCCTTAGACCTAAGTCAGACATTCAACAATAACGTTGAGTAAACTTATTTATGTTCAATTCACATACAATGAGCACTTCCAATATGTTTTTCATGCATCAAACACCTCGGACATTTAATGTCAAGAATCAACACATTCACATCATATAATAATTCAATACAAACATTAAAATAAACAATTAATTATATGAGACCATCTAGGTTACTCACAGTACACTCCAGATAGTTATTGCCTCGATATCACGGTGACGTCAAGATGTTGTCGATCTAATTGCTCTTCTACATCTTGCAACACATACACATTTACACATTAATAATTTGCTCAATTACATTAAATTCTCATCCATAGATGTATCTGTATGTATTATATATAATGCATGCTCAAAGACAATCCCAGGTATATTTCCTTGATTCACTTCTCATAATCATTTTATGACATCTTTCAATCATTCTTTAATACATAATGCACTTCACTCACTTTAATCACATAATTCATCATCAAATATGGTCATTCAAGATCTCGTTCAAGCCTAAATACATCATAAGAAGTTGTTAGATTGAAAACAAAAACATGCTTTGTTTGGCTAAATAGTAGATTTCAAAAACTTTTTCCAAAATCAAAACACAACGGAAGCATAAACACCAATTCAACATTCTTTTAATCCATATATGATATGGCATAAGGAAAATAAATAAATAGGAACGAGATCGGAATATTATCGACTCCTCGCTACAGCTTTGACTTCTCGTTGCTGTGTCCTTAACCAATCTGATCTACCACTTGTTCTCCTTAGACAACTTAGTTATCAAAATCTTTTTATGGGAAAGGAGAAAAAAAATAATTAGAGGTTGTTTTATTTGCTATTACCGAAAGTTTGGGAGAGGAGAGAGTTCTTAGAGAAAATAACCACACAACTTCATTAAGCATATGAATGCTACAAGACCTTTTGTTTTCAATTAGCACTAACGTTCATTTAGCATCAACTGCTAAATGACCTTGATCACTTCAATTACCACTCACGTTCATTTAATAGTGGTAATAAAAGCATGACCGAAGAGAGAATATGGTTAGAGTGGTGAGAAACTTAACGCACACCTTCATCTTGAAAAGAATGCAAAAAGAGCTATCCGTCCAACTACAATTGTTGTAGCCCTTTTGAACTCTCTTTAATGAGTTGTGTCCCTTTACAAGTATAAAACCATCCATCAAAATAATTTAATGAAGAGCATGACATTTTTCCTTCCACTACCATACTAGGATGTTAGTAATGAAAATAACGTGATCATTTAATGTCCAAAATCATTGAAGAAGCTCTTTTAGGATTCTCTAATGCTTTTAAGACAAGCCATTAAACCATTTAATAATTGATGAGCAAAACCAAATTAGGGCTGCACATTTATGCTTTTAAAAGAAGTCATTAAACAATTTAATGGTGATCAGCATTACCGAATCCTACATCATTGTGGAATTCAGTTTTGTTCATCAATTTTATATTAAAAATTAGATTTTAATTCAACTAATTTAATTAATTAAATCAAAATCCAGCCCAATATTAAAAGTTCCTTTGGGCTTATAATTAATAATTAATTAGTGTAAACCCAAAGTTTAATTATGGGCTTAAACCCAATTTAATTAACTCTTAATTAAATTGTTCTGGTCTTATTAGTCCGAATCCAAATCGTCTATTTCTCTCCAAACTATCTCATTGATAACCTTCCTAGAAGCCAAATGGGGAATCTAATTAGACTTAAATAATTCAAGCTCCAATATGCCCAAAATTAATTTAATCTTATTAGAATTAATTCCGACTTATTAACCAAATGTCATTCCACTAAAACCAATTAGTTGAACTCTTGAATTACTTAAAATTATGAGAAAACAAGTTTTAATTTATTAATACAATGTCCAATTGCAAACTCTATTATAAACTATATTATAGCCATCAGCACAATAAAGGGTAAAAATACCATTTTGCCCTTATGTTGGTTTTTCCTTTTAGATCTCCTATTTCACTTTACATGGTGATTAACAAATAAGATCTAATATAGGTGTTAAGACTTGATGGGTAGCTAGTCCATCAAACTACTGGCACCAGTTTAATCACCAATCTCTGTAAAACATCTAGAAGTAATGATATCACTATAAACTCTTTATTTGAGTGAATGTCCCCTAATGCATGTTTCAATTCATAATTTCAATATACAGACATTGGATTGATACCCTATAAAAATTCATTTTGATCATATTAAAAATTATAAAGAAACACACATGAGTTCACCACTCATCAAGATTGTGGTTTGTAATAAACAAATGCTAAGGTGTATGTTTCAAGATTAAAGTAACGACCTACTTTATTCTATAAAAACATATACGATTCCAAATTTATTTAATAGTGCCATTACCGATAGTCAACTACTATCATGATTTGAAACTCATCATTCCCTTAAAGTAAACTCCTTTACTTGCATGGAGGTAAATCACAACACTACAGTCTAAACTATAATCAAGTGACCAACTTAATTATTCGACTGTGAATCAATTAATTTAGATTCTAATAATATACATATTTCTCATACATCTCTATATATATGTATATTACTTACAAAAGAACCTTGGTACCTTATGACTAGTTATATTATGCTTATATAAAGAAAAGCAAACTCTTTTGTTTTATTAATAATAAATATTTTCATTACAATATTGTAACTTGAAGAAAATTAAGTTATATGTAAATGTACTTGCTTTCCAGGGCACTATATTTACATAACCCTAATAATCTCCCACTTGCCCTTAAAGCAAGTTTGAAAAATTCCTTATTCTCATTCCTTCTAGGCGACCCTTGAAGCTCTTCTGTGACAACGTTTTCGTGAACGGATTAGCAAAGTTTTGTTCTGTAGAAATCTTTACCACATCCACCTCACCATGTTGTATTATCTCCCTTATGAGATGATACTTTCTCTTAATGTGTTTGACAACTTTGTGGTTCTAAGGTTCTTTAGAATTAGCCACTACCCTACTGTTAAGACAATCAAGTGTAATGGCCTTTTCCGCCTCAGGAACTACCTCCAAATCCTTTAGGCACTTGCGGAGCTAGACTACTTCTTTTGTTGCTTCACAAGCGACAACATACTCAGCCTCCATAGTCGAATCAGCAACACAAGATTGCTTGGCACTCCTCCAGACTATGGTTCCACCTCCTGAAGTAAATATAGAACCAGAAGTTGATTTCCTTAAATCAACATCTGAATGGAAATTGGAATATGGATATCCTATCGGAATAATGTCACTTTTAGAGTAAAAAATCATTAAGTTCTCATCATACGAAGATACTTCAGTATGTATTTGAAAATAGTCCAATGCTCCATTCCTGGATTGGACTTGAATTTGCTTACCAATCCCACTGCATAATAGATATCCGGTCTAGTGCAAAGCATAGCATATATTAAAATTCCATCTTTGGAAACATATGTAATGTTGCACATGCATTCGACCTCCTCTTAGATCTTAGATGCTTGTTCCTTTGAAAGTTTGATTCCATGTCTAGTAGGTGTGAAACCCCTTTTGGAATCCTGCATGATAAACATATTGAGCATGTTCTCAATTTAGGTCAATTAAGACAAGCTATCTGCTTGTTCTTACGATCCCTTATAAGCTTGATCCCTAGAACATAGCTAGCCTCTCCCAAATCCTTCATTGAGAATTGTTCGTTCAGCCATCCCTTAATTATCGATAACATTCCTACATCATTCCTAATGAGTAGAATGTCATCGACATATAGAATTAGGAAAGTAACCTTGCCTTCTAGTATCTTTTTATAGACACAATGCTCATCTAGGTTTTGTATGAGCCCATAAGTTTTGATAGCCTTATCAAACCTAATGTTCCAAGACCAAAATGCTTGCTAAAGTCCATAAATGGACCTTTGTAACTTGCGTACCTTATGCTCATTACCTGGCTCAACAAATCCTTCTGGTTGGGCCATATAAATGGTCTCCTCAAAATCACCATTAAGAAATGAGATATTGGCATCCATTTTTCGTATTTCATATTCGAAATAGGCCGTTATGGCCAAAAGAATACTGATGGATTTAAGCATAGCAACCAGATAAAAAGTCTCCTCATAGTTTATACGCTCCTTTTGAGTATAGCCCTTAGCTACCAATCTAGCTTTAAAGGTCTGTACCTTTCCATCAGATCCTCTCTTTCTTTTGAAGATCCATTTATACCTTATGGCTTTTACACCTAGTGGTAGATCTACAAGGATCCAAACTTTGTTGGCGTATATGGAATCTATTTTTGATTCCATTACCTTCAGCTATTTTTTCGAGTCAACATCATTAATAGCCTGTGTATAAGTAATGGGATCCGTTACTTCTTGGTCTGAGATGGAAATTATACCTTCTCCTAGACCCATATACTTGTCTGGTTGTCTCATAACCCTCCCACTATATCTAGGCACTACTTGATGTTTAGGTTACTCTTTCAATTTAACTATTGAATTCATTTCAACATCTTGTTCCACTATATCTGAATCAACTCTTGTTTTGGATTAAATAGCTAATTCCTTTAGTATTACTTCACTTCTTCCTTTTTGATTTATCATAAATTCTTCCTCTAAGAAGGTCGCATTTGTCGACACAAATACCTTCCTATCCTGAGGACTGTAAAAATAGTAGCCTTATGTACCCTTAGGATATCCTACAAACAAACATACTTCTAAACTTGGTTCCATTTTTTTAGATTCAGGCCTTAGAACATGGGATGGGTAGTCCCAAGTCCTCAAGTGCCTCAATGAAGGAACTCATCTAGTCCATAACTCCCTAGGTGTTTTAGGTATTGATTTGGATGGAGCAAAGTTAAGAAGATAAGTTACTGTTTATATGGCATATCCTCAGAACGATTATGGAAGGCTATCATAGGACATTATTGATCGTACCATTTCCAATAGAGTCCTATTCCTTCTCTCAACTACACCATTCTGTTGAGGTGTTCTGGGATTTGACAAGTTGGAAACAATTCCACTGTCAATTAGGAATTATTGGAACTCTCCAGGTAAGTACTCACCACCTCGATCCGATCAAAGTTGTTTTAATAGCTTGCCTAGCTACTTCTCAACTTCAGCTTTGAATGCTTTGAACTTTTCAAAGGACTCGCTCTTTTTGCTCATCAATTACAGATAGCCATGTCTAGAGTAATCATCTATAAATTTTATGAAGCATTCATAACCTCCTCTAGATTGTACGTTCATAGGCCCATACACATCAGCATGTACCAGGTCCAACATAGATTTAGATCTGTTTCCTTTGGAAGAAATGAGGCCCTGATCATCTTTCCTTCAATACAAGATTTATAGGTGGGTAATGGATCATTATCCAAACCTATAAATGTAACACCCCATTACTGCAGGGTACGCACCGGGACGCCCATAGGTCATTCCAGTACATATCCTATGATAAGGGAGTACTACGTGCGATTACTATAATTACTCCACGTGGCATCATATCAATTTGAATAATAAAACATTAATTGTAAAACACAATATTTTTAAAACCAAACTCATCCTCTTTTCATTGATCAAAATCAAAAGTCTGTACATCATTAAACTGTACAATTTGTACATACATACAAAAGACCTAGTACAGATGCTATATGAAAGAGGCAGAAATACATCAAAACCTAGCTAGGACATCCCAAAAATCCAGAAATCCCGGCTGACCGACCTGTGAGCCATGACCTCTCTTGCCAATCTGATCTACACAGTCAGAGAAGTCCCTCTGGAGCTAGGATTCTAATCCCGGTCCTGAAAAATATGTTGCAATGTTGGGTGAGTTTGCAAACTCAGTGAGGTAACCATCATCGATGTTCCACTCAATTCATGCAACACATTAGGCATAGTACACTTATCCATACAC
>JANQBM010000004.1:13468926-13498073 GCA_025594535.1 Erythroxylum domingense | reverse complement strand
CACTTTCATCCTAATTCTGCCCATTTCATAGTCTCTCACTACTACAATCACCAAAATACAAATATGAACTTCCCCATATTTCTCATTTATTAGTTCTAGTCTTCTTAGAAAAGTTCGGGGTCTAACACCCACCAATTGATTAAAGATGACTACAACCTCTTTTCAAGCTTTTGGGTGCATAATATACTCGATTTAGTAGGAGAGCAATACATGAATTTTTAAAAACATCAATATAGATGTCCATCTAGTTGGGACAAGGAATTGCAACAAAATCAAAGAGTTGGTGATTATAACACTTAAGATGATCCTTCTTTGTCTCATAAGTAGTTAATTTTTATGTACTAAGGCTTAGTCCTTACTTTAATATAATTCTTTAATTTTTTAAAATATATCATTATATTATATTTTCTGTCTCAAAAATAAAAATTTATTTACCTTATTAAATATTGTAGTAGCAAAAAATAACATTTATTTAAATAAAATTGAAAGTTTAATACTTGATTAAATAACATATCAATTTTCAATTATTTACATAATCTTTATTCCTATATTAAAAATGCGCATAATAACCATCATCTAAAAATTTCATCTTATTTATATTAAAATTTAAGGATTTAAAATTAATTTGAAAACTGTGTCTTTTCTCCATGGAATTGGGGTTTATCTTTATCAATTTTCACAAAAATCTTGTGGGATCATTTCACCATAAAGTTGATGGTATAACAACCTAATATAACTGTCCTCAGGTGTAGTCTCGTGCAAGTTGGAATAGGAAAATTGACTCACTTTGCATCTGAATCAATCAGGTTAGACACCACCATTGATGGCTTTTACACATGCAAATTCGCTAATAAGAAAGCTAGATGTTGCACATTTCCTCCAACAAATTTCATTCTAAAAAATCAATTTACAGGCCACTGAACCACTAATTTGTCATAAAAACTAGTGGTAATGGTCAGAAGTTAGACCTAATTGCTTAAGGTAATGATGCATATCTGCCGGATGATCATCAAGTTTGGGCCTCTCAGGCTGCATCCAACGGCCATCGTGGCTCCTTATCATACCCTTGTTCTCATCTTGTCTCCAATATGGAGGAACCAAGTAATGATCTTTCAGAAAATCAGAAGCTTTGTTCACTAATGCTGGATCCCTTTTACTTGCCAAAAAAAACCTGTGGCCTTTGCCATGATATCTGCGGACAAATGCAGAGCTTGTTATTTCACAGTTAAGAATTAAGATGAGAGATGTTTTGTTTTATTAGTGGACACTGCAAACTATTTTAGTTTTGGAACGTTTTCTAATACTCTGTGATTTGTTTGCACAAAATCTAGCTTAACAACTTAACTATACATGTTTAAATAGTTGACGTCTCGATTAATGGTTTACCCACTTCACCTCTCATGAGAGTTGAGGTAAATGGTCATCCTCGAAGTTAAATATTACTCTTAAGGCTCAGGTTCTGATATCAAGACCTGGATATACAATGACTTGGAAACGGAGGATTCTAGAATTTGGCAATGAATAATTATTAGTTTACATCTGGTCTAAGGTCAATACCCTCTTCTGCAGAAGTAGAAATCAGAGGACTACTAAATATAATCCCACTCTATAGGCATCATCTTCTTACCCACTTTACTTAAAATGTAACAAATAGGTAACTTGGTAAAAGAAAAACGCAACTAAGCATTGCAAGTTATAGACTTGTAACATTCATGTTAACTCCCATTGACGGGGAGATCTTTTCATACGTCAATTTATGGACAATAAGCTAACAGGAAACCGGGAATAGACTTGCTTTCGTACCATAATTACATAGGGTCCCAGCATCTGCTGAGGTTCTTGTAGGATTTTCCTTTTGCAACCTTGAAAGGATTTCAATATGGCAAACTATAGGGTCAATTTTGATCTAGTTTTTCAATCAGTTGCAGAAAATTAAGGGTGACTTGGAAAAGAAATGGTGTGTATCTAGAAATATCAATTCGGAAGTTTATGAACTTAATAGCGTATCAAAGTGTTAACACTTGAAGAATCAATACACCGTTTTAAAGGAAAGTCATGTCTGAGTGGGCAATTAATCTAAAACAACATAGTAAGTACAAAGTATGAGTTTGTCTTGGATAAAACAGAATAATAAAACAAAAATTATGAAAACCTCTTAAAAAAAGAATTAATAAATGAAATTAGTAGACATCCTCATAATTTTATAAACTTTACTGGTAACCTGTTTATTTATTAAGAAACACTAAAAAATGTTTAATCATTCATCTCCAAAAGATAAATGTTAAATCGATATTTTTAATTAACATGCACTAAAGAAACAAATACTTGCGTCTTATTTGAAAGGGAAAGACTTTGAAGTTTATAGTTTGTACCTAAGGTCGTTCATTTGGTCACGGAACCACATTTAAATTTCTAATGGGATAAGGACAGGCAGAAACATAACCTTCTAAAATTACTAAATTCAGGTCATTTTCAGACGGTTGTTTATAAAGTATGAATTTCACCTTTTTGTAATTTTTTTTTTAACGCTTTCAAATAAAATCTATATGTGTTAGCCAAATTTTTAAACAGAACTAAAGTGAAAGTGCAAATTAAGTCCATCTAGTTCTACTAATGATCGAGTCCAAGACAGCAGAAGAAATTAAAAGCTTTCGCCATCATCAGCCGAGTTTGAATTAGGGGGAGAAAAGAAATCATATTCATCTACTATGATTTAATAAGTATAAATATCTACAATAGGTATGAGTTGACACAAAATTCGAAAACAAAAAGATTATTATAACGATTAATAGAATAATAGATAGAGGAATAGAAAGAGAGAGGACTAACCCATCAAGCAAATGCAAGAGAGCCTCCAAGTTATGGGCACACGTAGGGTCACCGGTTGGTTTCAGAAACGGCGAGTTCTTATGATCCAACACCAACTCCACACCAACGTGAGAATAACACCACGGCACCAACCCCTCGACCATCTTCATTAACGCCGCCGGCACTTGCTCGTTGAACAAAAAACCCGGTGACTTAGTCACCACATCATGTACATTCACTACCCTCAGCACCTTTACACCTAACGTCTCCATTCTATCTTTAAACCTCACATTCCCGACCCGAGGACCCGAAAATGAAAACACGCAAACGGGCAAAGCCCGGCTGTCCGGCAACACATTTAAACCAGTTTCTACGATGTCATACGCACTTAACATCGCCAGCGCGCTTCCTAAACTGTGTCCTGTTATGGTGATGCTAAGTTCCTCGTTGCCGTACATGTCTATCAAACGTTTGACTTCTGTTAGAATTTGTTCTCTGGCTGAAAACTTGCAGAACCTGCAGTTCTCGTCCTTCTCGGTGTAGAGATCCAAAAACCCGGATTCAACCTTCACAGTCGGGTCGGGGCAGGGGATACTGTTTCCATTGATGGGTTTGAGGAAGTCCATCAAGTCGGCGATCCATTCCAGTCGGGTCACAGTGCCTCTCCATGCAATTGTAATGTCTCGACGGCCTAGACTTTTGGAAGTTTCGTCGTTAGAAACAGCTACGTAGCCTATCCAGTTGGCTTTGTTGCTCCACACTTTTGGCCAGCGTGATTGTTTGAAGAAGTTCGGGAGGTTTATGTTAGCTGTTGCGTAGAGGTATCTTGAGACCTCGTATCCATGGTTTGTCATGTCTAGTGACTCGAAGAATCGTCGACGTATGAACCTGCAGCTTCCACAATACTTGGAAAACGGGTCGAAGTCGAAAGCGTCGTAGCAAGCTTGCGCCATCTCGCCATATCTGATCAGTTCTGCTCGTAAAAGTGGGTCCATAGGATCGAGCAGGCCTACCCAGTCGGCTTCGCCGTGGAGTTCTCGCCATATATCGGATAGTTTTCGCTCCGGTTGTTTGGTAGTTCTTGCGAGTTCATCGTATTCTTGTTCTTGTTCCTCGTGTTCGTGGACTTTGAGGTCGGTTGCGATGGTTGTTGACAATGACTCGCTTGCTCTTAAGAAGACACGAGGAAGAATAGGTTTCTTGGAACGTAGTTGAGAGCTTTGGCTGGAAAGGGGCAGCGAGAAACATTTTTGGGATCGAAAAATGTCAAGTTTTAGAGGAAGAAGCAAATTAGATAGAGGAACGGCCATTGAAAACTTTGGAAATGGAAATGGAAATGCATAGCCCCCAGCGGAACTATCTTGAATAATGGAGGAACGTGATGTGAAGTAAAGAAAGGAGACCATAATAATAAAGACTACTTCAGTCTGTCTCTTGTTATTGATTAATGCTACATGTGGTGCATGTGGGGAAGGGCACTATTTTTAATGACTTTAAAGAATCTTCTCGGTGCCTACGTGAATCAACGGTAGCAGTGGACTTGATTTGTCCATTCAATAGAATGCCCGCCTAACTTCAAGCCGAGTACAAATTTGTTGACCGGGGATTTTATCTCCGGCATGGATATCCATTTTAAGTTTTAATCTCCCGCAGTTAATATTTAATTATTACTAAAGATATATTAATAACGCCAACATATTTTGCCAATTCATTAACTCATGTACGCAGAAGCGGACAGTTAATTAATGATCTGTAGCAAGTGGTTGAATATTTGGTAGTTTTTTGAAGTTTGAAAAGAAAACTAATGGCTATAGCGACGATTTTCAGTTGAAATCCAAAAGGCGGAAAAACCCCAACGATATACACAGTAGTCTTACGTGACAATTTAACAGTCTTTGATTGAATTTTACGCCGCCCATAGATGATGAATGATTCTATCTTTCTGTATTTCCGACCGGTTAAAGGATGCACCTATTGGCAAGTCAACGGAATGTCAGTGTTCCTTAATTATGTTCGCTTTTGCTGACACAGTCGTTAGGATAAAGTTTAATTTTTATTCAAATGATATTTGCAGTTGTATGATAAATACATATCTCCCGTACACTCGAAATATATTCTTATATATTGAAATCGATTGTTAAACTGTGTTAAAATTTCTTCGGTTATTTGTTATCGTTATAAACAATGCAGATACTTTTTTACCTTCCTTTCAATCTCTGTTTATTAGCTACCAAAACCAAGCTAAACTCTACTGTCTATTATGCAAACTCAACTACGGTCTCTTTCGCTCAGCAAATTACTTGTGGTAATCATATAACATGACATGGTCCCAAGTTGAATCACATGCTCCTTAACAAACACTAGTGTTCTACCTCAAATCTTGGGAGCAACAACTGCGCCAGAGGCTTGGATAATTAATCCTGCAAGCATCTTATAGTCGATGCGAAATAAAAACATCTGGGATTTGCCATATACGTTGGCAATATTTTAATGTCATGAGTAACCAATTGTCTCCAGCTCATCCTTTGAGAATGAATTGAATGACCTTGTTTGGCAATAAGTGGAATGTATTAGTTGTTAATTAATTTTATCAGCAGTTAGTTGACAGTTGATTAATATAGTTGATTTGACTAGCAATTGTTTATTTAAAGATGTTTGATAAAATTAATTGTTTAGTATTAGTTTTTTAAGTGTAAAATGACTTATGAAGCTATGACTTAACAAAATTTTTTATAAGGACATGAATATCATATCTTAGTATTCTTTGAATATTTTCATAAGAATTTAGATAGAGCAAAAAAAGTCAACACCATCAAGCAAAGGTTTATAATAATCTAAAAATGGCATCTAACTACCATTAAATTTGAAATAATATTATAACGAATAGTTGCATCGCCCGAGTTCTCAGTTTTTCAACACCTTCTTGTGTTAGGTTAACTTCAACATCTTCAATTACATATGGAGGTATAAATTCAAAATCTTAATCAATGATATTAAAAGATGGGTCCACTACAAGAAAAATGAGGTTTAGTGACAGAAAATACCGACGGAATGTGAAGGTTTTTAGTGGACAAGCTAAGTTGGCTACAGAATTTACTGACGGATTGAATCGTCGGAGAAATGGCCATAGCTAATAATTAGTGACAAAATGTTTGTTTCAGTCAGTAAATGTAGCGATAGACAAGGCTCCTCTGTCGACAACATTAATGATAGATTTCCCAAATCAGTTGGTAAATTCACAACTAGTTTTACTGATAGATCTTAGTTATCTGTTGGTAAATTCAACATTTTTCTAACAAATTTTGGTCGTCTGTCAATAAATTCATTGCATTTTACCGACAAATTTTTTTTCCCTCAGTAAATTTACTGATATTGTTTTTTTAATACTTTCCCTTAATTTAATTTTATTTGATAATTTTATGATTGGTGTATAATTTATAAAATTATCAGTTATCTGTTGATAATATTTTGATTTGTTTCTATATTTAATTTGTTAAAACAAAAAATTGACTGATGATATAAAGTAAAAATTATCTTAATTGATAATAAAAAATTATTATTTACAATAATAAATATTTAATTCATACAAAATGACTACAACTATGCTATTCATTTGGTGAATGCGGATATTCTGAATATTGCGATGAGGTGCTGCCATTCTCCTTCAACTCATCTATCTCATTATAGAGCTGGGCTATGTATTCCATCGACTGTTGCAACTAAGTTGCCAGTGCTTGTATTGTGCTCCGAAGCTCATAGACTTCATTGGATCCAGACCGCCTACTAGATGTTGTTGTACTGGATGTGAAAGGTTGCGAATAACATGTTTTCATAAATGAACCTAAGCTGAAGATTCTTCCACGACGGTCCCTACCACCTACTGCATGAAGATATGTTTGACTCTCATCAACATCTTTAGACTGTTGAGATTGTCGTTGAATACTTTCTTGTATTTGATCCTATCATAAGACAATATTTATGTTGATAAGTGATAATTATTAAGCATTAATATTAAAGCATAAATTTCACATATATTTAGTTCTCTACATCTTGCATTGACAAAGGTCACACCATCATATTTCTTAGTATGAGTGTGCAAAAAGAGCTTACGGGATGTAGGCTTCCTGCCTGCCCATAAACTTTTCTTGCATAAGAATAAAATGTTATAAATGAACTATAATTTACAAAATTTCGGTTACTTTTATAATATTTACTCTTGTTGAAAAAAGAAAATAACTCAACAACACAACCATATATGGGACTAGACATTTATAACATTATCATTCTCCATAATACATATATTTTTATTCCAAAATTCACTCATCAAATTAAATTGAAATACATCAAAGTAAAAAAAATCAAAATATAAGTGTAAAATGTATATACTTACAAGTCTCTATGTATGCTAGTAGTGGGTAATAGAGTGTATATGGGAAGATTCTCTGCCCCAGTCCTCTACGTCTATTGGTAGAATTATGCTCTAAAATAGACATTGCCTTGAGTGATGTCCAATACTACTACTAACGACTTCATATTTCTTCAGAAATATAAAAAATTCATACATCAGTCTTGTGTATCGCACCAACAAAGTCTCTATAATAAGTGATAATTATTAATCATTAATATTAAAGCATAAATTTCACATACATTTAGTTCTCTACATCTGGTATTGACAAAAGTTACACCGTCATGCTTCTTGGTGTGAGTGTGCAAAAAGAACTAATGGGATGTAGGCTTCCTAACTATAAACTTTTCTTGCATAAGAATAAAATGTTATAAATGAGCTATAACTTACAAAACTTTCGGTAGAATTTTCTCTATTTTTATGATATTTACCCTTGTTGAAAAGAGAAAATAACTCAACAGCACAATCATATATGGCACCAGACGTTTATAACATTATTATTCTCCATAATACACATATTTTAGTTCCAAAATTAACTCATCAAATTAAATTAAAATACATTAAAGGAAAAAATTCATAATATAAGTGTAAAGCGTATATACTTCCAAGTCTTTCTGCATGCTAGTGATGGGTAATAGAGTGTGTACGAGAAGATTGTCTCCCACCGGTCCTCCACGTCTGTTGGTAGAATTATGCTTTAAAATGGACATTGCCTTGAGAGATGTCCAATTTTGCTGCCAACGACTCCATTCTTCAGAAATATAAAAAGGTCATACATTAGTCTTGTGTATCGCACCAACAAAGTTCCTATAACATGTACGAGCTCATCTCTTCTATACTTTATAAATAATTGTGTCAAATTTAGAATCTCAAAAAAAATTTCTGAAAAAACATACAATAAGTACTTATAACCTATAATATTCATCTAATTAATGTATAAAAATTAATTAAAAATAAAAAAATTATTTTTTGTATCTCAAACTCTTGATAATAAAAATCGTTTGTCTCCTGAGAGACGTTCTTCCATATATAACCCTCAAGATCAATCTTCTCCTTAAACTTGGATGTTATATTTCTTAAGCACAATCTAAACAGAATCAACCTAATATAAAAACAAATTTATATCATTTTTAAATTTAAACCTATAACTTAATTATAAACATATGGTGTTTCATATGTTTTCACTTACAAATTTTTGACAATTGTGATGCAAGTTTTTCTATAAGCTCCCTCAGCTCTAGACTGGAGGTCATCTCTTTCATCCGTAACGTTTGCCCCTGACATTTCTGTCGATATAGGAGTGGTGGATGGTGTAAAGCTATTGGAAGGTGTAGCAATAGGTACAAAAGATGATGTCTCATCTGCATGTGTAGTAGCTAGAGGTACAACATTTGATTATGTTAAAACTGCAAAATGTGATGCTTCACCTAAAAAGTAACTGGCTCTAAATCGTGGTTTGAGCCTTGGTCGCATCAAATCCTATTTTCTCTTTAGTTACATATTTTAACCTGAAATCCATATTTTATTAAATATTCCATAAATATAGAAATTTCAATTTAATATATAACAATATATTATTGATACAATAATTGATGTATTGAATATAATATTCTATTACAAGCACAAATTAATTGCTATCAACACTCAATTGTAAATCAAAATTATTATCATTATCATTTTCTTTTTCTGAATAATTAGAATCAATCTCTCTCCCTCCTCATCCTCTCCAGATGAAATTTCAACATATTTATTATTTGGATCGTTCAAAGGTTCATTCTCGTCATATTTAATAGATGCATTTATTTTATAAACATCTTCTTGAAACGTTTTACTTTCAATTCTCTGTTCGCCTTTTCTATATGATTCAAAAACACCTTTATGTTTAACCTTCCAAATGACCAACCAATCTGACTTATCTCATCATAAGCTAGGAAAAGCGACATAATACACCTAGATCGCTTGCATCGCTAATACGAAAGGTTCAAATTGTCTAAATCTTCTTTGCCGGTTGATTTCAACTAGTTTGTATCGGCTATGCACTTTTATACCAACATTAGAAGCTGGATCAAACTAGTCACATTTAAATATTACACGCCTCTTTATTGGCAATACAGGGCACTCAATTTCAAGTATCTTAATAATTTTACTATAGTAATCCATCAATTCTCCTTGTATGCAAATCCCACTATTCACTATTGCCATGCTATGACCATGATATTCTACATGATATTTGTATCCATTAACGAAATACATTAGATATAATTTAACTGTTCACGAAGGTCCATTCGTAAGATCACATATGAACTTGTTCTCTGTTCGATTTTCAAAGGCCTACACACAAAAATTATCATATTAAATAATATAATGTCATTTTAGCTACAAACTCATAATGGGTGTTATTGAAAGGATTCCATATTAGTGAATCTGATGGATGAGTCATTATTCCATCTTCCTGTTCGTGTTCATTATGCCATCTCATATGAGATGTAGTAACATCATAAGCATATAGTATTTGAAGTCTTAGAGTTAGCAGGAAATAATACATATGCCAGGATGCTAATTTCTGTTTCTAGAATGCTTTCTAAGCTTGAACTTAGATTGATCACAAAATTTGCACTCTTGTAATTCCACATCTTCTCCCCAATACAACATACATCCTAATTTGCAACAATCAATTTTTTCAACAGGCAAACTAAGATCCCTAATAAGTTTCTTCATATTGTAAAAACTATCAATTATTATATGATTAGGAGACAATGATTCATTATACCATCCAGGAATTTTATTAAAACTAGAATCAGAAATATGCCCTTCAAACTTTATCTTCAATTTTTCAGCAATTGAAGACAATCGAGTGATTGTCTCATAATTTGGCCATAATTTGTGGTCAGCTCAGTGTAGTAACTCGAAAAATTGTTTTGCATATGGTTTTGATTCTTCTTCAAGATTTTCTATATTTTCCTAAAAGGTATAACTGGCTACATCATAAACCATTTGCATGTAAGGATTTTCAGTTTCACCTACATTATTTGTTCTAAATCTAATCCCCCTTCAAACTCATCTATATTTACTAACAAGTTTACTTCATTACACCTTGAGGTACAAATCAATGGCTCCCCATGTCGCGTCCACTCAAAATAATTTAGAACAAACCCTTTTCTAAAATAATATCCATTCACTTCATCAATAGGAAGGAAATGAATATGTTTGCACGTTTTACATAGACATCTGAACTTTGGGTCATCCATATATGCAAGTGGAGAACATACATAATGAATAAAAGCTTGAACTCCCTTAACAAACTCAAGATTAATGAAACCATCAAGTGTTAATCATCTATACATCCAAGATCTATCAACATTACTCATTTATACAAAACTATTAATTTAAAAAAGTGATTTCATAGTTAGTATCGTTCATGCCCCCTAAGTTTATAGAAAATTTAACCTTTAATTTACACAACATCCCCTAATTATTAATCAATTGAATTAATTACCTACAATTGATGTTAATAATATAATACATATCATTGTTTACACCTTTGAATCAAGAAAGCAAGTTCTCGCTATGACTCCTAAGTTCGTGGAATTTTTCACTAATAAGCTTTATGAGAGGTGCATCACATGTTTTGAACCTATCTAACATCCTAGGGGTATACCTCAAATCATCCATAAGATCTCAAATTCATTCCATATATAGTAAATACTTATGTAATCATACATCTACTCTTTAATAATTTAAACAAAACCCAAACATAAATATTTAGACTATTAAAGAAGAATATAAAAACTCTTCAATGATTATAAGAATATTCTAAAAAACAACACAAAATTAATATCTGCTTTGCATTTACACAAAACCCAAACGCATCAGAATCGTATTATTAAAACAACACATATGGTAGACATTAGTTGGACGACTTACCTGGATGGACGGACAAATACAGGCTATAAAGAAGAAGGATGAGCGACGCTCTTCAACACAAAACAGGGCCTACAAAAAAGAATATTTTGTATTTAATATAATATACTTATTAAATAGTTTTGTTATATTTTTAATATATTAAAGAAAGCAAATCAGAAAGTAAGACATTTTAGTACAAAGAAATAAGTACCACCTTTATTTTAATATATTAATATCGTAACGTCCTAATATCCTATGTTAGGGGCTAAGACCCCAAAATAGTGTATACTGAGCACTTAGAAGTGCATTTCATGTATCATCTGACATATTTCAATACGTGAATTGTGTTGAAATTCATGAAATAATTATAAATGCATTCATTGACATTTTTCAAGTATAATTGAGTTATAAATTGGATTAAAATGTGAATTGTGGTTTTTATGTGTTGAAAATTAATTTGGAGACTATTAATATTATTTTAAAATTTTTGGTAAATTTTAGGAAATTTCTAAAAATTTGGGATATTTGTGGACTTGGAAAAATAGTGAAATAATGAACCAATTATAAAGTGACACGTAGACTGACTAAATTGACGACAAATAGCTTACATGCATGGTGACATGTGGCAATGAATTGTTAAGACACCAAGTCATGTGTTTTCGTAAGGAGAATGAATTTTACAGCTCTCTTGTTTTTGTTTGGAAAAGCACTGTTGATGATCGTGTCCATTGGAAAATTAGGTTTCAAGGGATTTTGAAGAGTTGGACTTTAAACTAGTAAGTATCGTATGGTTTTCACGATTTGTGTAATGAATTATATATTTAGTAGTTAACAGTTCAGTGGTTATAAATTGAAGATGCTTAATAGCTGAAACATAAGTGAAAATTTGGGTGTGCTGCATGTGTTGGTTTTGTATATTTGATGATTGGTATGTTATAAGATGGAGTTGAAGTGAATTTTGAGCTTGAAAAATCACTGAAATTGTGCTTAGGAAAAGTGCAGACACTTCATACAAGTTGATTTATAAATATACTCTATTTTTATTGTTGGCATACGTGAATCTGTTAAGTGTTTATAGAAATGAATTTAAATGAGATTCATCATAAGGAATGAGGATTTGATGAGGTTGTGATACATAAATGATTTAAATGAAGTGTAATAATTGATGAAGACGGAAGAAAGAAAGTGCAGAAAAGTTTGTAATTTGTGAGAATGATATACGGTTTTTGATGTTAAAGTTTAAATCTTAGATTATTGAATTGTTTGTGTTGAGAAAGGTTGTGAAGTTGTTAACTACAGAAAGATGTGAAAAATAGGGTATAGATTCTGTTAAGAATTGTTGAAAACCAAATTGCAGTAGAGAGAGGAAGAAGAAGGTGAAGGTTTGCGTGTTTGATTATGGTGTTTGGAGTCTGCATATGCACTAGTGTCTTTTTATTGAACAACTTTAAATTTTTTGGCTATAACTTTTTCATCCAACCTCCAAATGTTTTGAAACTTAAACCAATATATTCCTAACACATTGTTCTTATGAACATTGGAATACATGCAAAAAAGATTTAATGATAAATTTAGGATGAAATGGTGAGTGTGCTGGAATATTGATAACTGGAATTATTTCACTGATCATGCTTCGATATTTTGGCTATATTTTGATCTATAGATTTCTAAATGAGTTGATTCTTAATTCAAATTAACCTAGAGTCATATGGTTACATTTTTTATGAAGTAATTGAATTTGAAATATGTCCTTAAGAGTCTTGAAATTTGGCATGAAATTGAGAGTTGTGTTCTATTGAGGTATAAGAAACAATATGAAGTATTTTGATTATAACTTATGCGATACTGAACCAAAATGTCTGAATTTAATGTCATCAGAAACTTAAGACATAGAAGAACTCATGATTGGAAGAAAATGTTACCTAAAAACATGTAATTCTAGGTCAAAAATGGAAAGAAAGAAGGAAGAAAACACAGCAGGTCACGATCGTGCATCTGCACGATTGCAACTCTGCTGATGAAGAAAAAAAGTCACGATCGTGCACAAGCATGATCATAACTCGAGAGGCTTTATCAAACGGTGATTTTTTTGGATGTTTTTAAACCCAATTCAAGTAAGGATGTTACCATATGAAGTATATAGGTTTAAATGAGCTCTTAAATGATTTTAATTGATGTTGATTGAAGGGATTAAAGTGAATAAAAGGGTATTAAGGATTAAAAGAATGTTTGGAAGGTGTTGAAATTGATTATAATGAGTATTAAAGAAACATACACGAGAAATTGTCATTAAACATGCATGTTACATGATACATTCATAAATGTATTTATGACTGATAATGCACAAGAGTGACATATAAATGTTTTTGAATGTATATAGAAGAGCAAGTAGAGCGATCACTTCCAGATATTGTCGAAACTTCAAGGCATTAAGCAAAAAGGGTGCAATTGTGAATATCATAGAATGTCTCACTTAATTAATTGATTGTTTTCATTATGCTTGAATTATTTTATGAATGTCTGATTGATTATACTGATTCCGAATATGAAGTTCCAAAGATTCTGATTTGATGAATGTGATATTGAAGTGCTCCTTGTATGTGAATTGGATGAAATAAGTGTGATCAATAATTTTGTTGAATGCCAGACTTAGATTCAATGATAAATGCAATTTTGAATGTGAATGTGCAATCATGGGATTGACTGAGAATATAAGATTGTGAAGCATTCATTACATGAATGCATGAAAAATAAAGGTAGTTATGACTGAAGTCACCAGTATAAAGAGCTTAAAACTTAGACTATATTTAGACCCTCGGGCTCAGTTGTGAATGTACCCGGTATCCACGAAGGGATATGGGATATTATTTGATACAGCTCGATATCCACTAAAGGATATGGGCTAGTAAGAAAAAAGGCACTCGGTCATAACGACAATAATAAGTGAAAGTGAGTCTCACGAGCATTGCATATACATTGTAATACGTGTGTTTGATTAATTACAATGTATTGGCATTTTGTATTTGAATGGGAAAGTGATATGTGATGCTCTATGCAAAATGCAAAGATGTGAATTATATGTTACGTGTATTGATGTATTGCATGAATTGAGTGAACTATCGATGATAGTTACCTCATTGAGTTCACAAAACTCACCCAAAAATTGCACACTGACAATTTCAGGTTTGAGATAGAGCGGTGACTAGCTGCTAAGACTGTATTTTGGTTCAAGTTATGACTCAAAGGTCAGTCAGCTAAGGACAGAAGAATAGTTTTTCGTTTTTGGTTTAGTTCCTCATTTTGTAAACTAAATTGTGAGTTTTGATAGGCTGACAATGTATTCATACGAAATGCTACATTGTAAATAATGGTTTATGGCATGAAATGAGGAAACTTTGAATTTTAGATAACGTGTTATTTTTTATTTTACTTATGATGCCATTTTGGAAAGTGAAGGTGAGATAGTTAACACACCATTATTATAGATTATATACTAGAATGTCCACAAGGTGTTCCAGTATGTAATTTATAGTATTGAGGTGTTACAAATACCACAATGGAGTACAAAGAATACCATCATAACTTATAAAGAATACTATGACTATATAGAAATTATACTACAAATCTATATAAGAAATATCTTTATAATATAGAAATGAGTACTGTCTTTACTTTAATTTTTCAGTACACTATACAAATAAGTATCAAATTTACTTTAATATGTTTATACCATAATTAAGTATAAATAGTATCAACATAATATCTAGAGAATACCATCACCACACAATTAGGTGTAAGATATGGTGGTATTTTGGAAGTCTTCTTATCAATAAGATAATGAGAAACTTGCTCCTCTTATTGGTCCAAATGATTTGCAATGATATCAAAGCATTTGTTAGTTTCCTCAATATCACATTGATCTTAATTTGTACCTCAATCTTGTCTTATATAAGTTTGATTAGCTTTTGATGTGTAGGAGCGTCTATAGTCTCAATTAGGTATCATATACTCCAAGTTAACATCACTTTTATCACCTTAAGGTCTATGTTAAGTGTAAAAGAACCAAATGTCAAATTCATGACATTATCATATACAATCAGACTTCTATGATAACTCGATTAGCATATGTCCTAGAAAATATCTTATATTCATTGTTTTTCCGTTTTCTTTAAGTATATTGTAAAGAAAATTCCAAGGTTTCATGATGCTTTCACCATAATATGATTTAGATATAATAGATCACAAGTTATGACCATGTCATTCTTTTTAAATCTCCTTATAATGGAATATGTGATGACATAGTGCAAGTAACAAACAACAATATATATGATTTCCCTATTTATGGGCCCATAGATGGATTTATCCTACAATATATTCCTATTATATTTTAGTATTTACCTCAGGGAGATCATTTAGTCATAGTTTATCCTTAGATGGAACAACTTTGGTTTGGTATAAGGATCAAAACCCATACTTCACTACAAACTCATTAAATGACATGTTTTAGTTTTTGTTTCATAGCAAAAAGCTAGTGGTACCTTTATCATTCAAGCCTAAATTTTTATGGACTTAATTAATAAAACTTCTAAAGCTATTTTAGTATAGCACAACTCTTCTATTATAAAGAATTTAGTCCATCCTTTTGCTTGACCATTATAATAAAATAGCATGTATTTTAAGGAAAAATGGATGGGGAACATTAAAGGAAAAACATTGGATAATTAATACAAAATGGTGGGTATTTGAAAATATATAGGATAAGAAAGTCAGAACACAAGAGATCATTAATATTAAGCACTAAGAAGGGTAAAGATGGGTGAGTTTCTATCACACTAAAAAGAAAAGAAATTTCATTAAATATTTTGTATAAAAATATATGGAAAAAGATTACCCATCAAAATACCATAGATGTATAAAAACGTGTATCACCTTTACTTTAATATGTAAATACCATAATCAAGTACAAACAGTACCATAACTTCATCAAAACAACCCTAATTGATAGTTGTTTTTAAGTAATACAAAATAATAGCTATTTTGCCAACTTTTTAATCAATATTTAAAGTTGTCAATTATTTTAACCATGAAATAACTTCCTTAATAGTTGATTAACCAAGTCTCACCAATATCCCTAAGAGACATTTCTCATTTTTAGAAAAACAAGATATGACATCCCTAAGAGACATTTTATCGAACAATCCATAGGCAACCCGAATTCATCTCTAGCTAATAATAAAACCACTGTATTTTTCCATTATTCACCAACATAAACACATTCAAAAAAATAATGAATCAACCACAGTTCAAAAAATGCAGAATATTTCCACAAAAATGAACCAACAAACGTTCATATACCATTTAACAACAAAATTTCTCACAAAAAAAAAACTCGAGAGCTACTAGATGGGTGACTAACCTTGGCTTAAATAAAGATGATGGAAGATGAACGAGATCAAAGCATGGACATGGACGGTGGAAGAGAAAAAACTGACGGTGACAAAGAAGAAAACAACAAAAAAATGACGCAAGGGAGAGGGAATGAGGTCTTCTAGTGGCTTTAAATATTTACAAAAACGACATCATTTTGTGTTAAACTAAACGTTGTAATTATTTTATCAAAAATGATAAGGCCAAAGACCCAACGACGACATTTAACTTTAATTTTTACTAACAGAATGTACTTTCTGTCTGTAATTTACCGACGGACATTTATTCAGTCGGTACACCTCGAAGCTTATTTTGCTGCCAACCATTGTCGCCTATTTTTATGACATTCTTCACAATTCCGTAGCTATATTCCATTGGTAAAATAATGGGGATAATTTCCCTCCACCTTTATTGACGAATATTTTGTTCATCGTAAAATGTCATTTTTCTGATAACCTTATCGACGGATAATCAAATTCTATCGTTAATTTACTACAGTAATTTATTTGTCAGTAAGTTATAATTTTCTTGTAGTGGTCTCCAATTGTGCTTCTTCTAATATAGTTATACAATACAAAAGATGTACAAATTATTCTATTTTGATCCATCAATAAATACTTAGACATTTTCTCCAATATCTTCCATCAAGCTTTAAGAACATCGAAAACTCTCTCAATACAACTTCTCAATGATGAATGGACTCGATTAAAAACTTCTCGAGATGTTGTTAGATTTGCACCACAAAACTCCAATTGATGATACCTTGTCTTTGGGTAAGGTGTCAAATATCCTTCTCTTTCCGGATAGCCTTTGTCAATTAAATAATATTTACCTAAGTCCTATAGAGGTAATACAATTAATATGAATGATATCATAAAAAGTCTAAATCATGAATAGCAAATCTTACTAATCTTAAAATTACCTACCAATGGTTTTGAAAATTTAAGTATCAGATTACCGATTGTATCAAGGAAAATATGATAATCATGTGTTGCTCCCTCCTAGCCTGCAAAAACATACATGAATAGTAAGTCAAAGTTACATGTTGCCAATACATTTGTAGTTGTTATTCCTTTCTGTCCTTTATATAGCATTTGATCCTCCTCTACAAAACTAATGCTATATGTGTACCATCAATAGCTCAAATGCAATCCTAATATAAAACAATAACCATAAGATGATAAAACACCCATTTTCAACGAAAATGTAATGAAGGGGAGGGGGAACATATTCAATTACCTTAAAATGTGACATATATCTAGCATCATTGGCAATTTGTAGTGGAGTCTCCTTGAATCTAGGATTTTTTTAGTGCGAGTATATCCCTTAAAAACCCATCCATAACACTCAAAACTTCTTTGAAAACTCTACTCACAGTTTCACCAGAATGTTGATAGCGCTCTTGGGTATCTCTGCTAGGGGCATCTTTATTTAGGACATATATGAATAAACCACTTACTCCAAAATTACATCCTATCTTAAGGCCTCAAACCACAATTGTTTTCCAAAACCATGCATAATTGACGAAATATATTTGGATTCATCCCAAATGTCTTAAAGCATCATTTTTTATGACCATCTAATAATTTATTCATCCATAGTTCTTCTGTTAGATAGGAAGTCATGCATGGTTCCTTGTATATATGATTCAAAAAATACACATCCATATAACCCGCTACACAAGCCATTAAATCCCAAAACTCATTCTCGTTGTCCAATTTACATAACATTATCATCCATACCAACAAATCAACAAGTAAAATTATATTCTAAATAAACATGACATTTATATGTATAAATATTAATAATATAACATATAATAAAATTATAGATTATTAATAAGATAACATAATATAATATAATAAAATAAGATAATTAAGTTTATAATGTCTCAAAACACACCATGTCAATATAAGTGCACGAATCATAAGAACAATGAACTAATCATAGTAATGCATAGAAACTATGTTTAATGTTTCCTATGCTCCTCACGCTCATAGATAAACTTAATCTATTCAACTCTCTTTGTATCATGTGGTAAACTGAGATGATAATGTCATCATCTGATCATATTCAACCCAAATACGGGATTAGGTTTGTTCAACAGTTTCAATGTTTGGGTTTGCTTAACCTAACAATCTCTTTCGATTTTCTTTGTAGAAGCATATTTTCACTAATCAAATCCACCCAACTACTTAGAATCGAAACCATTATTTGTCTTCAGAACTACCAACCCCTTTGTAGACCCATTACATCCAAGTTATCAAGAGAAAAAGGAGATTCTTTTACAATGAACTACCTGATTCAATCATTCAAGTTTTCTATAGAAACTACGTTGTCAACTGTAGAGAAGATGAAATTCTAGTCTTCAAATAGACCAGATGCGGTTTTGGCTCTTCTTAGAAACCATTGATTCACTAAGTTTCTAGAACCAATTATAGTTGGAAAAAATCCAACAAAAATGCAAGACATTTTATAATCTAATTTTCCTAGATGCTCTAACTATAACTACCACTAGTTTATAACATATAGGATGCTCCAAATGTGGTACATGGGCAACCCCCTTCCTTAGAGCAGCTAAAATAGAACCATCAAATATGATCCATTTTCGTGCAATCCTATGTTTCATGTTTCTATCTTCTTCAGGAGTATCAAAATAAAAGTTGACTGAGTATGAAGGAGGGAAGAAGGATGCACAATCAAACTTATACCTAGGTCCAGCATTGATGTCATCTTTGAAATACATTACGCTATCTTATAGGTTTTGGTGAGAATGATACAAAAGTATAAGAGAAAGTATAGAGAGAGGTGATAAGAGAAAGCGTATTAGACGAATTAAAACTCCATGAATTGATCTTTGCAACTCAACCAGTTTCTTGATCAATACTTGTTCCAATATTGCTTCTATCACTTCTTTCCTTCCATTGTACGCTATTTTGCAAATGCATCCTGTAGTTACAACATGAACCTAGTGATAATAAGACCTGAACTATTAGACCCACTAGGACCAAACCCACGAACAGTCGAACACATCCTTGTTGAATCTTACTAAAGCAAGAATAGTAGTAGCTCCAGGTTCCTAAATATAGTTGGTCATATGCTGTTGAAGAAGGGTTGAAAGGCTATGCCCTTGCAACTTTCTTAGATTTTGAAGCAAAGATATAAGCTCGAAATTTTTTTAAAAGAATTTGGAAAGTTTTAGGTTACTGGGAAGAAGTGTTTATTCCTAATTATAAAACTCCAAGAAAGTATTCGTGGCAGGATGGTAACAGTGGGTTGTTGTGAAGATGGGGTTGATTTGTAGTTCTTTTGAAGCTCCATGAATGCCATCAACCGCTGTTTGAAAACTCTCTTCATAGTAACGTTTCAAAAAATAGCGAATTGTGTTTAATTTGCGAACCAAATTCGCTAATTACTAAATATAATTATTAGGTATTTGAGGTGGTTAAACAGCTAAATACATCTTAATCTACCAAAAAAATAACTGATTAGTTATTTGTCAAACAAGGCGAATGTGTTTCTCTTTACTGCGGGTTATTAGGTGCCGCAACTTCAATTTATTTAACAAATACTTATCTCTTATGGTTAGTAAATATATCTACCGACTCGATAAAGCATAGACTTCCTTCAACCGAGATTTTACTTTTATTTCACCAAAAGATAAAAGACTAGTCCTGGTCAGTTTCTAGTTTGTTTATGCTGTTTCTTGATGTATTATTGAGTAGAATGGGGTATCACATGTTGTGAGTAGAATGGGGCATGACATCTTGGGACCCTCCACCACGTATAAGTATCATATCAATCTCGAGATCTAATTCTTAATTGATTCATGTTCCTAACAATCATATATTCTTGTACAAGGATTGTCTCGCCGGGTTTCGTGTAAGGTAAAATATTTGGTTCTGTATTTTGTACGTGAGCGTTGACAACTTGGCATGCGGGAATCATCGGGAGACGTAGGCAGAACCAACTTGATAAAAGCCTCCCAGCTCACGTCCCCACATGCTTCTCAGTTTTACATAACTTCTCAACGACCTGATGTGCCTTGCTACGTTCATAGAAACTGACATTTCGTGGCTAATTTAAGGGCATGGATGATGGATCAGGATTATCGTAATATTGTCGTCATACCAAACGATTTCTTGTCGTTTTGTGAGGTATTGATCTTCTTTTTCCTTTTTTATTAAAACTTGATTACTGGAACAAGAACCCAATCTGGCGGCGGTTGAGCGTAGTTACTCGCTTTTTGGACCAGCTCAGGACATCGATCCCAAATCCACCCAAAAATCACACAGGTCTCACTTAGTGAATTTGGACCTCAATAGCTGTTTTACTTGGAGAATTGAGAAATGGGCCCAAAAGCTCAGTCTAGAGGCCTATTAATGTCATCCACTAGGAATTAAGCAAAAAAATTTGGAAAAGAAAATTTGTTAGTAATACTTTGGATTGGTGGGATTAGGCTTGACAATAAATAGGTTAGATTCGATTCAGCCTAAACCCAACTCGAGAGCTGGAAATTGAAACAAATTCAAATTTAACTCCAATTCCTATCAATGTAAGTTAAACCCAGTAGATTTGAACTAAACTAAACCGTACTCTACCAAACTACGTGGAGTAGCGCTTACATGTTCAATCATTTCATAGTTATATGTTATTGATTACTGGAGAGATAAAGATCAACAATCTAGAATCTAGAGCCATATATGTATATATCCTTCTTAGTCACTGCTCCAAGTTTGATAGTTCACAATTGAACAAGTAATAAAGAGAAATTAAACTGCATTTTAAACATCTACAATTTAATCCAAAACTTTTTTCCTCCATAAATGTCATTTATTGGTTAAGAAATTTTAAACTAGGGTAAGCTGCATGTCCAAACGAACCTAAATCCAAACCTAAAATAAATTATAAGCCTCAAAATGAAACCCAAACTCCATCATTATTCTGCATAAAAATTTTAATAAGAAAGCGATAATAGCTTTAAAATAACAATAATACAACATTTATTCTTTAATTGTTACATAATGATTTCAAATAATATAAATTAACTATATACTTGATTTTTAAATAGAATCACTAGCACATTGCACTAAAACAATATCATAGGAACTAAATCAAAATCAATGGCACAAGTAATTATTAATCTTCTTCATCATTACATCATATTACTTCTTTTATATTTTAAAAGAATTTATTATAAAAATTATACTCAGTTTTGCAACAATTTGATTAAATGAATAAATGATTGGTAATAAATAGATATATCTTTATAATTAAATAATTTTCTAGAAAAACATTCAAAATGATCTATAACATCATCCATATCTATGTCCTCTTCCATTATATTAGTTACAATTAAAAAGAAAATAGAAGATAACTTGATAAAGAATTATTAAAGCCATAAAAGTTTATACATTACAACTTATAGAGTTTATCTCAAATATTATCATTACATAGTACACTTAAGAACTCCCAGAGTTGTAAAATGAAACCAACTGTAATGAGGACTTATTATTCATTCACTAGTACTAAAATTAGACTTAGAATCAATCATAATAATATATCAAAATTATTAATATTTGTTTCAGAAACATCCACTTGTAAATAATGATCCAACTCTATTTTATTATATGAAATCCTAAACATTTTTTACTTCATAAATTCCTTTAAACTAAAGTACAAATGATCTAATTCGTGATTAAATCAAAAACTTGCTTCCTTGATAAGAATGTATTAGCAAAAGTTGAACCTGACAGTGAAATATTGTAATCAAACACTTTACCCATTCTTGATTGGTAATTAGAAAACAAATCTTACAACAAGTGTTAATGTTATAAAGTTTTTTTAAGCTTAATCGCCATACAACTTCTGAAAACAATATTCAAACACAACAGGTTTGTATCTTAGAACCAAAAAAATAGTAATTGTCATATTATTAGTAATCACATTTCAATAACTATCAAAACTTCCCATCATCTTATTTGTCATTGTATCCTCATTAGAAGAAGTAAACTACTTAAATGATATTAACTTGATCTCATATATGTTAGAATATTATATATGAGGAGTTGGATATTTTTGTTAAAAAAATTAGCAACAATGTTAAATTCCTTAAATTTTTGAAAATTTTATTTTTTAACTCATATCACAAATCTATCGACAAATAAGTGTATTGAAAATCACATTCTCTCATTCTAATAAACATAATCATAAAATTAATGATGCAATCAAGCATTTTGAATGTATAATTAAACATTGTTGGTCTATCCAATCTTAACTTTGATTAATGATGATCCCACGAGGGTAAACTAACTCTAAAAACTCAATATTATATCACAAATATTTAACCCATTCAAGTGTTGTAGTTTAGTACATTGCCCTATCATGAATATATATATCTATATAACCCATTTAAGTGTTGGATTTTAATACATTGCCCTATCATATATATATACATATATACATATAAACATATTGATAATCTCAAACCCATCCTTTATAAGTAAATTCATTATATACTTAAAATAAAGTATACGAAAGATCCTCACATCTATCAATAACCTTTTAACCTATAACTTATAAATTTGTTAATAATAGCATTATTTGTGCTATAATTGTTCAAAATTATTATTGAAAAATTTGTGATAATGTTCCAATCTATCAAATAATCAACCAACACTTTTGTTAACCTACTACTTGGATAAGCCACTGGAATATAAATAAGCTTAATAAGTACAAGCAAATTTGCATACGAACTATAACAAAGCAAAATAAAATAACTACAAAAAGTCCAAATGTTTACTTTAGGATACTACGACATAAAGAATGAGCATTGTTAATGCAATGTTATGTCACCATCATATAACATTCTTTTGATTTCCAAATGTACATGTATTTAATATAATTAATATTTACTCAACATTAACCTATAATGTATTCATCATTAAGCTCTTATATGTGTCATAAATGTTAAAGATATCCTTCTTAACAATATTCCTAATAGGGATCTTAAAATTAAAATTAAGTGATGTAACAAATATCTTGAAGTGAATATAATCCATAGTTGAAAGTGGATATTCATACCTAATAATTATCTTTAAAAGTAAATATTAAAATTTTCAGGATCATAAACTTTGGTAATCATTTCATGTTTGTTTTTCAATAGATTAGGCATCAGAAATATCTAACCTCCTGGTACTATTCATCTTCAATTACATGTATTGATATGCCTTTTCAAATATAAGGTTCCACCCATTAAACCTCCAATTGGCAACTTCTAGCAATACTTGTACTTCACCTTAATAATTCTCTCTCTTATTTTAGTCTTCACGAAGTCATTCCAAACACCAATTTATCATCTTTGAAGAGTTTTTTTTCTTTTATTTGAAGTATTTCTTCATCTCTTTTGGGACTTATTAGCTCTTATATATGACTAATTTGAACCTTCCATGGATTAGACTGTAGTAAAGGGTTAGCTTCACATATTCGAATTAATTATAGAAAATAAAACTAGAACTATCACTAATGTTCATACAATTGAAACACATTTGAATAAGGAAAGCCAAATGTAATTAATTAGAAAATTTATCTTACATATAGTGAAGGATAAGCTCCACTGCTCCTTCACAATATCAACTTACTAATGTTAGGGTGAAAGATCTTCATCTTAAAAGCAACTTGTAGAAACATTTGAAGGAAATAAAAATTTGAAATTTTAGTAAAAGTTGACAGCTCCCTCAATGGTTCAAGTAAGTCATACCCAACTAAGTGCAACAAATATTGTTAAATGGAACATGGAAAATCTATTCAATAAGACATAAATGATCAAGTAAACTCAATTCTCAAGTTATATACGTTAATGAAATTAGAAATTTGGTTATATACACTCAATAAGACAATACTTGTCCATAATTTTACTAATTATATAACATGTGGAATGGAAGCCACCACAGTAACAATTAACTACAACATAAGTTTTAGATTACTGCATACTTGCTAAATATGTATCTGAATATTAATTAGGATATAAAAATCCAAAAAATTGTAATAATTAATAAGAATTAAAAGAAAGAAAGAAAAAATTATAAACCAATGTCCCTCTTTCTCCTTATAAATACAAAATACATATTATGTATGAATACCATCACTAGCTCTTTTATGAAAGTAAGTTAACACCTCCCACTCTAGAGTATATGGCTGACTAATATATCCATCAAAAGCCAAGCCTATATGATGATGAGAAATAGATTAATAGTAGACAATTAAAAAGACAGGTTTGATAATATCTAGTAAATAATCATAATTTTATATACAATTGGCTAAAAACTAAAATGTAATGGAGTTTAAATCTATATGATTTCAATTAATATTCTTAAACATGATTCAATTTAATCCTATTATAAACTTTGTTAATCCCTTCCCTCTATTCATTAATCAATAAAAACTAAAAACTATAATACAAAAACTTTGAATTCAATTAATAAGCTACATGCATCACTTATAAAAATGTAAATTTTCCAAACTTGAAAAAGAATTCAATTATGTAAAAAAATTAAATAAAATAATAGAAGAAGTAGAAAGGTAAATCCTTTTATTGGTAATTAGAAAGCTTACACCTTTGAGTATTCAAATAGAATGAATTTATTCTCCTTAATAACCTTAGATGATTGGTGATGAGTGGAAAGACATTCATAAGTGGTTGAGATGTCGACTAAAGAGACTCAAGTGAGAAGCAAGTGGAGCAGTATTACTGAGATGTTCATCGAATAAAATGGGAAGTTTGAGTAGTTGAAATCAAAGACTTTATTTGAGAAAATTTTATGATCAAAATGAAACCGTTTTAATTTTGGTTGATTTTTGAGTAGGGCTTCATGCTATCTTGCCTAAGTGTAAACTAATAATTGATTAAGAATTCAAACCTAATCAAATCGACTTTGGCCTATTAACTTTAAGTTAGATAGAGTTGTAACAGACTGTGACTAAATATTTTTGTCATAGCTAATTTTATCATTGATAGGTATAGTTCATACTATGTTTTTTTAGGTGTTTTAGTATGTTTTCAAATGTTTCTTAGATGATTATCGTGTATATAGGCTTAGAATTGTGTTATTGTTTTTGTTTGTTTATATTCTAAGTGTTTATATGGTTTAGAGCATGAATTTAATCTTAATTTTATATTTTAAGAGGTGATTGATGTGTTTATGAGTGTTGGAAATCAGGACATTAAAGAACAAAGAAGATGGTGGAAGCTTAAAGGAAGGCACAATCTTGCACAAAGAGCATGATCGTGATAAACATGCATGGAATTACATGGCTCTCTATCACAATCATGAAAAGGGAGCACAATTATGATAGAGAGGCTGATCAAGTGAGCAAGATCGTGACTCTAAGGTCACGATCATAACAGAGGTTTTTCTAAGAAATTTTGTTTCTTGTTTTTAGTGTTCAGGTCTATTTTTGGAATCAAACAAAGTGGGGGCCCTAAAACCTTAATGAATTATATATGAACATGAAAAAAATAGAAAAAAGGTTGCAGTCGTTCTTCAGAGTGGATCAAAAGTGAAGAAATCAAAGAAGAGCTTCAGGAAATTTTGACATTCCAGGTTAAGCATTTCAACTGTTTGTATTCTTTTCCTTTTACTTTATTCATTATCTTTGATGTGTAATTAGATTTCTATAATGTATAACATGTCTATGGATTTCTAAATCCATATTAGGAATTATTTTGGGAACTTTAATTATTGTTGATTTCAATACATAGTTGGATGTTTGTGATAATTATCGTGAAGAAAATTGTTTTTGAAAATTTATCATGCATAAACTTGATAATAAATTGAGAGAATGATTCAAAGGAATTAGTGTTAAGGTGTACAACGAGACTTGGCATTTTAATAGACCTACATTTATCAAATTAATGATCGATCGAAGAGAGATCTTGGTTATGAAATTAATTATCTAATGGATTGCTTCAAATCTAATTGAATAAGTTAGGAGTAGTTTGTGAATTAAGAGATTACAAATCTGTAATTATCGAATTCAATTAGGGTTAATTGATTAGATTATAAGAGAGAATAATCAAAATATAAGGAAATCTAAGATCATACATAATTTAATTAATAAGATTAAGCGAATAAAAATAAGGAAAGAATACTTCCCAAGTATCAAACTTTGATCAAACCCTAGTTTTATTGGCAACTCATTTATTTAATATTACCTTAGACAAATTTAGATTCATGTTCATAATCCTCATGGGAGAAGTAACCTTAATACTACAAGATACAATTTGTATAATTATAGGTATTGAGAGTTTTATTATATATACAACTTGCTCAACAATTTTTTGGCACCATTGTCGGGGATTCTAACATTAGGACGATTTGAATTCCTTTGATATAAGGAAATTTCACCATTCTTGTATGTTTGCAATTACATGAACACAAGAATCACTGGGAGTTCAAGCAAGGTCGAAGAAACTTCAGCTCTTGACATTACAAGGAAATAAAGAGAAATCCAAAGAGCAAAATGCTAGAAAGAGATAGAAGGAATGATGCTAGAAGAATTCAATCACAGAGAACAATAAAGAACCCTTATGTACTTCATAAGGCCAGGGTTCAATACGACACATCAAGTAATCATTTGACCACCAATGTAAACAACTTCATTTAAGATCAAGCCAACATTATTGAATATGTTGTAGAGTGACTTGTAGTTCTGTGGGTTGGCTAATAAAAATCCCAACATTCATATGGTGAACTTCTTAGAAATATGTAATATAGTCTGATATAATAATATGCAATAATATGTTGTTAGGATAAGGCTCTTTTCCTTTACACTCAGGGATAGAGCCAAGGTGTGGTACCATTTACTCAACCCAGTCAATGTTATAACATAGGAGTAGTTAGTGCGAGATTTTCTAGACAAGTACTTCCCTCTTATGAAGATAACAAGAACTATCAAAGAAATCACAAATTTTTAACAAAATGTAGGAGAGTTGTTATATGAAGCGTGGGAGCGGTATAAGGACTTGCAAAGGAGATTTCCTCATCATAACTTGCCAAAGGAATTCTTATTGCAAACTTTTTACAACTGAGTTAATCCACCCATAAGGGCTACCATAGATGCAGCTGTTAAAGGATCCTTAATGCAGAAAACAATTGAGGAAGTAGAAGATTTGTGTTGAGCAAAATTTACTTCAAATAAAATCCCCAATATCTATAAGTATACGGATTGTGAACTTGTAGTATTAAAAGTGTCGATCCTATGAGGAATTAGTGAACTAATTGAATCCTAATTTGTCTAAGGCCTAAAAGTGTAATTAAAATGAAAATAAAATAAGAAAAAAATTAAGCAATTGAATATGGATAGATTAAAAGTGAAATTGTAAAATTGACAAAAAGAAATCAAAATTGAGCACAAGCAATTAACAACTCAAAAATCATACAAGGAAGATTAATCAATTATGAGAAAGAGGGATTTATCCTATCATCTAATACTAACTCGGTCACTCCAGAGTTAATTCGGTATCAGTCCTAGAATTTCGGAGGGTGGATTACTCTCTCTCAACTTATAATCATTAAACCTAAATCATAAACCTAATTGAATTAAATTATTGAAATTACAATCTCTTAATTAAAAAAGAGTAACCCATAACTCAATTAGATCTTAAGCATTCTAATAGACAATCGGGTCCTCAAATGAGATCTCTCTCCATATAAATTACCGATTTGATTGTTTGTGTGATCTATTAGATTGCTTAACTCTCATTACCTAACCTAGTCATTTTGCTATTGGTTCACTCTCTCGATTTATTACCGAAGTATACAAATATGACAAACAATCACAATACCCAACAAATTAACATCAAAAGCAATCTAATTAACATTGATTTAAGAAAAAATTCCTAAAAGAGTTTAAAACATCCTTAGCAACATATTCAACATCCTCAAACCTAAAGTATACATCAAGATGAGGCGAATAATAAGAAGAAATATAAAATAACTTGAGATGGCTGGGTTGGAGAGGTTGGACAGCTACTAGTTGAAACTCTTCTTTTCATCTCTCCTTCTCTCCCTTTTCCTTGTGTTCTTTCTCAAGATGGCAAATGGAGGCTTTTTCTTCTAGGGTTTCTTTCATAGTCTTTTTCTATTTAGGGTCAAAACTAGATTTTACTCAGCCCAAATGTCCGAAATAATCCTCAAAAGGTTGAGTTAAGAAGTAGTCCCCATGTCAGTCATCGCGCCTGTTATGATCTTGGCCTATAGGGCCCTATCTTACTTGCTTCTGTTAGGGCCACAATCGTGGGCTTCCGTGCTTACGTTTGTCATGATTGTGATTGTGGCACTTGTTCCTTCTCCAAACTTTCTCCAAATACAAATCATATCATTCATTATCAAGTTCTTAAAATTATCACAAACTGTAATAGTCGATTACAAAATTTCAAACTATAATACTTGAATACAATAATACAACAATTTGCGGAAAATACAATAAAATAAACAGACATAATGCAGACGCGAACTGATCCCGACTTCTTCTCTCTCTCTTATGCACTAGACATACTCCCGTTGCCTAACGGGGTATTCTTCTGAGTCCTGAAAAATAGTTG
>JANQBM010000004.1:13454762-13468826 GCA_025594535.1 Erythroxylum domingense | reverse complement strand
AATGATCCTCTCCAATCCAATTTTTTCACTCACAAAGCCTATTTTTCAAAAATCACCATTTATTCACACTAATACCGGTAAAATGTCATGGATGCATGTACAGTAAGTTTTTCATGTGCACTACTCACTATTCACAACTGCCTGAGCATGAGATGTGTTGTCCTAATTCCTCTGATTGATCTCTCATATACCTGTTTCCTTGGTCCGACCCGTTATACGGAAACAGGATGTTACATTGTGGCACTTGTTCCTTCTCCGAACTTTCTCCAAATCTTCTCCAACTTTCTTTACCTAATCTCAAACAGTAATAAATTCATCAAAACACCTCAAACACACAAAATTAAAGCCCGATATCATGGTCTAACCTATATAACACTCAAAAACACAAACACATAATTACATAACACAATTATAATCCTGATTATGCACAAATCATCTAATTAACAACTCAAAACATACTAAATTACCCACTAAAAAATAATGCATCCTATAACTATCACATCCCCATACTTAAACTTTTACTTTTCCTCAAGCAAAAACACCAACATAACATAGCATAAACACACCAAACAATAAGAAATATAAGCACGTATATGCAATAATGGTACAATGGCATTGAACTTTATGAAACTAATTTAACTTCAAACACAAGCCTTCAAGTTTTCCTAACTTATTAACTTATGAAACCTATGGCTAGGCATTTCAAACTAAATATACATACTAATCATGACCTTAATGTCAAATTCATTCACCCCCATCACTTGCACACACATATTGATAATTATTTAGTCAATCAAAATCATAACTATCCCTAAGTAGCTTTTTATAAAGATTCAAACTATTCACAAAGATCTACAAATTTTATTTATTAAAACACTATTTTTGTTGATTTTTATTGACATTGACCTAGTCTTTTGATGTGAGGGAAAACATTTGTGATGAATATCCTTCGGTTACTCAACTAAGTCATATTTTTATTCATTTGCTTGGTTGGAATGTCATTATAGCCTTTTGAAACGAAGGTAAATATTTATGATATGAATGACTCCTGATTACTTAACTATAGCACATTCTCAACCAGCTACTGGCTTTATTCATAATATGAAGGCCATCGGAATAGTTATTTATTTAAGAAATACATATTTTTTTTGACATTTCATTGCCTACCTCATTTCTTTAGCTAATCATTCTCATGAAAGGATGCTAATGATGCTAATTAGTTAATTGAACTAAAATTATAAATATATGTGGCAAATTTTTAGGGTGAATAAAATATCATATCCTAATTAACATGAGTATTTAACCAAAGTGACCTAGGACACTAATTTCACAAGTTAATAAATCTTTACAATCTAGAAGACTATGTTCAAAGCTAAACTAATTTCATTAATTCCTAGCCATTGATATGACATAAGTCACATCATGAAATCCGAAATAAAACTAGTATATGGTATGCAAAATTCACACTTATGATATGCTAGTGTAAAATACTCCCCACACTTAGACAATACATTGTCCTCAATGTGAGAAAAACAAAACAAGTAAAAATAAAAATGACAAAAAAAACGAAAAGGTTAAAATCACAAAACTAGGAATTGAGGTGGTGATGGTGTTGGTAACGGAATGCGTAGATACATTCTGCCATGAAATTCCATCAATTATTTCCCTAAAAAACAAAAACATAACAAAATACTAATAAAATAAAATAAAAAATAAAACTTATCTTAATTCTTAGGTTGCCTCCCAAGTAGCACTTAGTTAACGTCATTAGCTTAACGTGTTCTTCCTTCCACACTCAGCCTCAATTATGAATGGCTTGCTTCCACCAGTGTCACTCAATTTCAGTTTAGTAAACTATAAATAAGCTATCAATTGCAAGATAACCAAACAGACAATAATGATAAAATTAAGCAAATCAATTAAGTTTAGTAATGTCCTTTTGACTAACAAAATGTCAATAAAATAGGTAATAAGAAAACCCCTGAATCTTCTAGTGAATCCAAAAATTTGTCTTGTAAGAGGGTGAGTTATTTGTATTCTTCCTCACTCACCCCCTTCTCCTCTTCTTCTGTCACTTCATAAATAAAGACTTTTATGTCTTCTTCAACCTTTATGTCCTGTATCCTTTGATCTTTATTCTCTTCTTCTTTAGCTTCTAAAGCATAGACGTCCTTTTATGCTTCAAACTCAATCTTCGTTGTCATCTGTTATTCTTTCTCTCGCTCTTTTAAAGATTTGACCTCATCAATTCTTATGAATGAGCTACCCTCCTTCAGATTCTTTAATACTTTATTCATGTTGAATTTTACTTTTTATCTCCAATCCGAAGTATTAGGTTGTCTTCATGGACATTTTTCGAAGCTTGTTTAGTAGTCAAAAATATTAAACTAAATAGTTTTGATCATCTTCAACGTCTAACATGATAAACTTATCCACTTTTACATATACATCCTCCACTACGATAAATGATTTCTTTATCAACTGATATGCCAACTGAACATGCATGGATGTTGGTTTCACATCTCTTAGCACCTATTTCCTAAAAATTGATAAAGGCATAAGGTTTGTACTTGCACCTAAGTCGCAGAAACATTTTGAAATCTTTAAATTACCAACTACAAAGGGTTGTAAAACTCCCTAGATATGTCAACTGTGAGGGCATATGGTTGGTAACTAAGGAGTTAGAGGTTTCTGTCATGACTACTATTTAATTATCATATCAAGTTCTCTTTGTAGATAATAGGTCTTTAAAGAACTTTACATACTTGAGCCTGCTTTTCAACACTTCCATAAAAGACAAGTAAAATTTCCATTTCTTCAGCTTTTCTATGAACTTTGCAAATGGTACGTCTAATTTGTTCTTTTGAAGTCTTTGTAGGAATGGTATTTTCAGTGCATAAGGTGGAGGAGGAATGTATGGAGGGTCCTCATTCTTGCCTTCATCCTTTTTCTCCTTCTTTTTCTCATCTATAAAGTGGGTTTTAAGTTGTCTTTCCATTGATTCTTCTAGCTCTTTCCCACTCCTAAGTGTGATATCCTTACATTGGTCTCTTTGGTTTACTTCCATATTGCGTAGAAAGTTTTCCACACTTCTCTTACATAATTCCCTATAAAGCTAGCTCATTTGAACCTCTTCTATGAATAGAAGAGGCATGATTGTCTGTTACTTACTCAAACTTCCCTTCTAGTCTCTTCTGGCCTCTTCTATGTTTATGAGCTTGTCTATAATCTTGTCGAATTTAGAATCCCATAAACTGGACTCATCTTGTTGAAATCCTAGCAGGCCTTGAATTCCCATTTGAGTTCTTGCATTGTTAGAAACCACCCCAGAATGTAAGTGTTTCAATAAGGATGATTACTTCCTTGACTAAATTATGCAACTAATGTGACGTTACGTTAGTTAAAATAAAATAACTAGACTACTACTGTAGCAGTTGTGAGTCTAGGTTGATCCCACAGAGAGTATGTGTAAAGTTTATGAACTGAAATTAACTGGTGTTTAGGTTTAACAAGTGGTTTTGGATTTTAAAATAAGAAAATAAAATGAAACTAGAATAATAAAAACAAATTAAAGAAAACATGCAAAAAATGATAAAAATGGGGAATTTGGTAGGGACTCGGTTCTTTGATTTAATCTTGACCTATACCCTAATTAAGTATATTTCATTAATTTGTTGTTCTCAAACCTCTCCTAGAAACTATTAATCATGGGTTAATAATTAACTCGAGTTTTTCCTTAGGTTTTGTTTAATCAAGATACAATCGATAATTAAACCTAACAACTGAATAACCTAGGATATGATCTCTAGATTTAATTAGGCAGTAGCATTACGAATTAGGGAAATCGATTAATCAAGGAAATAATCACATACAATGCGTCATTTAACCTAGATTATGTTATCCCTAATGATTACGAATCATTAGTCGTTACACATGAATTTCAACAAAACAATTACGGATTATATCGAAATTCTAGCAATGGGTATGTAATTAAATGAATCAATGAATGCATTAAAATCATATTTTCACAATCCCAACAGGTTCATACACAAATAACCAAACAGTAATGAAAATCCAATTATCCATACACAAAATCCATATCAATTAACATAGGATAACACAATCAATTTCTAATGGGAGAAAGAAACAAAAAAACCAAGAAAATACACTTAACTCGAGTCGTCGATGTCGACATCACCTCCAAACTGGCATCGAGATGTTCAACCCTCCATGGGTTTCTCCCTAATATACACTTAACTCGGGTCATCGATGTCGATATCACCTCTAAACTGGCATTGGGATGTTTAACCCTCCATGGATCTCTCCCCAAAAAAACTTAAGCCCCTACACTTATAACCCTACCAAAGCTCCCTTCTTTTCTTCTTCACTGCCCAAGCTTCTTATTCCTATCTACTGTTCATCGATGTGACAAATAAACTTTAAGGTTTTTAATCGACCCCACTATTTACTCACTTCTATTCTCTCCCGCCTAGCCGCAACTCTTCTCCATTTCTCTCAACCACTAAGCCAAAGCCCCCTTATCACTTTATGCCCCCTACTGTTTTATTGATGGGACAATTTAACTTCAAAGTTTTTAGTCCAAGCTACTGTACACCTAGAACCTTCATCCAATTTATAAAAAATGTATGTGTTTCTGCAGACATCCACGTGAAACTCAGATGTTCTCTACGTTTTGGCCGGTGGTCTACATGAAATGCAAACTACATTATCTCTCTACTACGTCGTTATTTCCTCTTCTATTCATACTGCTACATTTTCTTCATATTGTGCATGCATTTTGGTCCATTTATTTCCACCGCATGCACGTTCTAGTTGCTACATCTTAGCTATTGTATGAACAATAAATTAATGTAAATTGCATGTAAACTTTCATGCATAATCATACAGCTCACGTTATTTGCATTTTGTACTTTCATTTTTCTTTTATTCTTCTTTTCTTTTCTTTTCTTGCTTTAATAAAACAAGTGAGAATTAATCTTCAGAAAAATGACCCAAATGTAGTACTTTTGATTCACTTTAATTTCTTTGCTTCCAAATTGTACCTAAAAACATATATAAATCAAATTAAGTATCTTAAGCATTTTCGTATCATTAATTGCTAAGTGTAAATGATTAAATATATCAACAATTAAACAGATATCAACCTTATTAAATTTTACAATGATCCTTTACTCCTAATGATATATTTCCACCATCATCATTATTTCTATTTTTTTTGGCATTTAACTTTTTGGATTCCTTATAGTTGCCTTATGATCTCCAAATCGATTTATCTTTAACTTTGTGCCCAAACTTCCTTCTCTTTCCTTTTTTTTTTAATTTTGTGTGATTAGGTACCACAATCATACGAAAGGGAAATAATTCCTTAAAATAAAGGAGTTCAAAAAGTCCAAAATTAATTTCCCAACAATGACGCCAAAAACTTGTTGAATAAGTTTTACTTCTAATAAAACCCCTAGTATCGGCAAGTATACGGATCGTAAACTCGTAATATTAAAGATGTCGATCCCAGGAGCAATTAGTGAATTAATTGGATCCTAATTTTTCTAAGGCCTAAAAGTGTAATTAAAATGAAAATAAAAATGAGCAGAAAATTAAGCAATTGAATATGAATAAATTGAAAGTGAAATTGTAAAATTAACATGAAAAAGTCAAAATTGAGCACAACCAATTAACAACTCAAAAATCACACAAGGAAGATTAACCAATTATGTGAAAAGGGGATTTATCCTATCATCTATTATAACTCGATCACTCTAATGTTAATTCTGTATAGTTCCTAAAATTTTGAAGGGTGGATTACTCTCTCTCAAGTTATAGTCATTAACCCTAACTAAATTGAATAACTGAAATTTCAATCTCTCAATTAACAAAAACAATCCACATCCCAATTAGATCTTAAGCATTCTAATAGACAATTGGGTCCTCACACGAGATCTCTGTATAAACTACCAATTTAATTATTTGTTTGATATATTAGATTGTTTAACTCTCATAACCCAACCTAATCATTTTTCTATCGGTTAACTCTCTTGATTTATTACCAAAGCATGCAGATACGTCACACAATCACAATACCTAGCACATTAACATCAGAAGCAATCAAATTAACATTAATTCAAGAACAAATCCCTAAAAGAGTTTATAACCTCCATTGTAACATATTCAACATCCTCAAACCCAAAGCATACATCAAGATGAGATGAATAATAAGAAGAAATAGAAAATAACTTCAGATGGCTTAGTTGGAGTAGCTGGATAGTAGTTAGGTAAACTCTCCTTCTCTTCTCTCTTTCTCTCCCTCTTCCTTGTGTTCTTTCTCAAGATGGCAAATAGAGGTTTTTTTCTAGGGTTTCTTTCTTTTTCTTTTATAATCTTTTTCCATTTAGGGTAGAAACTAGGTTTTACCCAGTCCAAATGTTAGAAATAACCTTCAAAAATTTGAGTTCCAAAGCAATCTCTATGTTTATCATCACGCCTGCCATGATCGTGGCCCTTAAAAATTGCTTCTGTCATGATCGTGGCCAATGAGGCCACGATCGTGGCCTTCAAGGTTGTAATTGGGGCCTTCTCTGCTTACTTCTATCACAATCACGACCTTCAAGGCCACGATCGTGGAACTTATTCCTCCTCCTAACTTTCTCTAATTCTTCTTCAACCTTCTTTACTTATTCTCAAACACTAACAAAATCATCAAAACACCTTAATCACATAAAATTAAAGCCCGATATCATGATCTAACTCATATAACAATAAAAAACACAAACATATAATCACAATAACGCAATTCTAAACTAAAATATGCATAAATCATCTAATTAACAACTAAAAGTATACTAAATTACCTATTAAAACATAATGCAGCCTATAACTATCAATTTTTTAGAGGAGAAGATGACTAATTGTTGTCTTTAGATGTTGGCCTGAAGTAGACAACAGTCAATCTTATAGGATTAGAAAGGATTGATTGTTGTTGAATTAATGACAACATTACAGATGGAAATCACTAATTTAACAAAGAAAATAAATAGCTTATAAAACCTCCCCTTCAGCTCCACTTAAGGTAATTCAAAATTGATGTGAGTTATGTAGGCAAGATAATCAAGTTATAGTTGATTGCCTCTTAATGCAAAATAACAATATGAAACAACTCAACTATATAGGATCATAATTTGGTCAATGAGAGAATAATCCTTGTTCCAACACATACAATCCTAGGTAGAGGAACCACCCAAATTTTTCTTGGACCAACAATGCAGGAACTCAGTTTAGGAATTAAAGCCCACTAAGATTTCAGCAAGAGAAGTCCAATATAATAGATTCCAAGATGGTAAAATTTATGAAGAAAATGAATTCTAAATTTATGAGTATAGAAGAGAAGTTCAAGCAAGTAGCGAAGAGCCATGCCTCTTCTATTCACAACCTGGAGATTCAAGTGGGCTAACTGGCAAATGCATTATCTGTAAGAAGTGTGGGGAGTCTTTTAAGTAATATCAAAGCAAATCCAAGGGAGCAACACAAGGCGATAACACTTATAAGTAGGAAAGAGCTCGAAGAACCAACAAATAGAAAAGCTGAAACCTTGCTTGTAAAGGACCAAGAAAAGTGGAAAAATTGAGAAGAAAATAATGAGGACCCTTCTTATGTTGCTTCTTAAACATAGAGATTACAGAAGAATAAATTGAATGCATAATTTGTAAAGTTTGTAAAGAAGCTGAAGACTTTTGCAAATTAACTTATCTTTTTTGGAGGCATCAGAACATATGTCGAAGTAGAAGATAACCAAATAGTAGAACTGTTGGAAAGTTGTAGTGACATTATCACCAGTCACATGCCTTCTAAATTGAAGCATTTAAGGAGCTTTACGATACCCTGTATAGTTGGTGACTTTGAATTTGTGCAGCGTCTGTAATACTTAGGAAAAATTATAAATCTTATGCCTTTGTCAATCTTTAAGAAACTAGGGCTAGGCGATGTTAAGAGAACTTTAACGCTCATTCAATTGGCAGATCAATCGATTAAGAGACCATTTGGTATGGTGGAAGACGTTAATCGTTAAAGTGGATAAATTAATTATTCCTATTGACTTCATGGTATTAGTTGTCAAAGAGTATAGGAATTGTCCACTAATTCTTAGACAACCATTTATTTCCATTAGCATTTATAAAGGGAAATTGATTCTTTGGATTGGTGATAATCACGTGGAGTTTAATATGAACAAAGTATTGAAAATTTTGAAAAAGCATCTCTTGCATAAAGATTGATTTAATGGATGAATGTATCAAAGAGCAAGAGGAGAGTTGCTTTGAGCAAATAAAAAATGAGGAAGCTGAGATGAAGGATGAAGGAGAGATGGATTATAGGGTGCTCCAGCATATTAAGACATACTAGTGAGAACCGAAGCACCTATATCACCTTCCATTGAAAAGCCACCAACTTTAGAGTTAAAGCCTTTACCCACAACCTAAGGTATACCTTTCTAACTGAGGGCCAAACTCTACCCATCTTTATTTCTAGCCAACTAGATAGGGAATAAGAGAGTAAGGTGGTGAAAATCATTAGAAAACAGATAAAGTCTATAGGAAGGTAGATATCCAACATATGAGGAATAAGTTCAAATATAGTTATTCATAGGATCAACCTCAAAGAATGAAGTAGAGTAGTGAGGGAATATCAACGAAGATTAAACCCTCATATAAAAGAAGTCATCCAGAAAGAAGTAGTAAAGCTGCTAGATGGGGATATCATTTACCTAATATTAGATAGTGAATGGTTTAGCCTAGTATAATGAGTACTGAAGAAAGGAGGAATGACTGTAATGGAGAATGAAAGTGGGGAGATGATTTCCATGCAAACAGTCACATGATGGAGATTGTATATGAACTATCATAAACTCAACAAAGTGACTACGAAGGATCACTTTCGTCTTCCATTCGTGGATCGAGTGATAGAAAATGGTGGCTAGCCACGTATGCTACTATTTCCTGGATGGATATTTAGACTACAATCAGATTTTTATCTATTTGAAGTACCAGGAAAGACCACCTTTACTTATCCTTATGGAATATTTTCTCATAATCGGATGCCTTTTAGGTTATCCAATGCTTCAACTACATATTAAAGGTGCATGATGTCTATCTTTATATATATGATAGAGGATATAGTGGAAATTTTTATAGATGATTTTCAGTCTTTGGAGACTCTTTTGAGTAATGTTTGACAAATTTAGATAGATTACTTCAAAGATGTGAAGAATCACACTTGGTTTTAAACTGAGAGAAGTGTCACTTCATAGTGCTCGAAGGAGTAGCATTAGGACATAAAATATCATACCAAGGTATTGAAGTGGATAAAGCCAAGACAGAGGTCATTGAGAAGTTTTTGTCACCAGTTAATGTCAAGGGCGTCTGAGCTTTTTTAGGACATTCAAGATTCTATCGCTGCTTTATTAAGGACTTCTCATTAATTGCTAGACCTCTGACAAACTTTTTGGTCAAAGATGTGCCCTTCCTATTTGATGATAGTTATCTACCTGTATTTAATCGAATAAAGGAGGCACTAATTTCAACCAAAATCTTAACATCACTAGATGGGTTATTACCATTTGAAGTCCTGTGTAACACTAGTGACTAAGTTGTGGGTTGTGAGTTAGGCCAATGAAAGGACAAAAGCTGCATGCGGTTTATGTTGAGTAAGTTTTACTTCTAATAAAACCCCCAATATCAGTAAGTAAACGGATCATAAACTTGTAATATTAAAGGTGTCGATCCTATGAGGAAATAGTTAGAACTAAGTGAACCTAACTTTGTCTAATGTATCGGGATATGAATTGAATGAAAATAAAATATCTGAAATTTAAAACAATTAAATGAAACTAAACAAATAATCAAATAACAAATTAGCTACCACAAATATGTGAGGAAAATCAAGGATAAAGCTTAGGATTCATTCTATCATTATTTTGCTCCCTCACAGTTATTGATTCAGTTACGTGTTAATTCTAGATCTTCTAAGGGATTGATTACTCTTTCTCAAGACCTATCCAATTAACCCTAATTGATTATGAAATTTTAGATTTTTTAACCTATCAATTCACAAAATCTACCTAACATTTTCAACTAGTTCTTTAATGATCTATCGAATAATTAGGTTTTCACATAAGATCTCTCTTTATATGATTACCAATTTGATATTTGAGAGATTTATTAGGTCACTAACTCTCGTTAAACAACCTAATTAGATTACTTTCAACTCACTCTCTCGATCTATTATTGAAGTATTAGCATACCTAAACATCACAACACCAGAAAATTAAATTGAAATCAACAATAATCAAGTCACAAAACAACTCAAGAACAAATCCAGATATGAAAATTAGAGCATCCTAAATGTGAATAACATATTCAAGCCTAAGTTACACATCAAATTTAATTAAATAAACAAAGGAAAGAAAGAAATAACTTAATTTGAACTTAAACTTGAAATCTAGAATTTCTGGATTGCTCTTCTTGCTCCTCCTTCTTGTTCTCTCATTTTGGAAGATGGTTGCTATTCTTTCTTAAGTACTTTACCAAAACATTAAAATTACAAAAAGAGTCATATGCTGGAAAAATTGAAATTCACTAGAATAGCTATTTGCACTCTCTGTCATAATCGTGGCAAGACAAGTCACGATTTGGTCTGCTTCCAAACTTATAATTCTTCTCTTTTCTTCAATTTCCTATTTCCATACGCTTAAACACACATCAAACACCTCTTGAAACATTAAATTAAGATCCAAATCATGCTCAAAACCATATATACAATTAGAATATAAACAAACACCAATAATAACATAATTCTCGACCTATATATATGATAATCATCTAATAAATACCCAAAAGCACACTAAAACATCTATCAAAACATAGTATAATTTACACCTATTAACATCCCCACACTTAAACTTTTGCTTGTCGTCAAGAAAAAATAAAAAAATCTCAAACAAACCACACAATAACACATACATTAATGCAACATGCACTAATGATACAATGGCATCTAACTTGACGATATCAATTAAACCACAAACTACAATCATTCAAGTTGTTCCAATATGTTAACCTATGCAATTTATGGCTAAGCACTTTATATTGAATATACAAACTAATCAAGACATTAACTTCATATTCATTCACCTAAAGCACTTGTATACATACATTGATAATTAGTAATCAGCCAAAATTGCAACTATCATCACTAGTTATCCCTTTATGATTTTTTTTCTACTTTCAAATATCAGTAGGATTTATTTATCAAAACACTACTTTTTATTTTCTTTAATATTAACTTATTCTTTTGACTCGAAGGCAAATACCTTGTTATAAATGTCCCCCTGTAACTCAACTAGGCAAAGTTTTACTAAATAGCTTAGTTAGAATGTCATTCTAGCCTTTTGACGCGAAAATAAACATTTTTTAATAAATCTCCCTAGTTACTCAGCTATATCACATTCCCAACTAGCTACTAGCTCTATTCATATTCCAATATTTGTTTTAAAAAGCTTAGTGGAATACTTATTCATTTAATAGAAATACACAATTTTTTCCTTTCACATTCCTTACCTAATTTCTTTTAGTCATTCATCCTCATGAAAGACTACTAATAATACTAACATATTCAATTGAATTATAATTATAAATGTATGTAACCAATTTCCTAAGATGAACAAACTAACGTCATATCCTAATTAACATGTGTATTTAACCAAAGATACTTAAAACATAAATTGCACAAGCCAATATGCTTTTATAAATTCAATGACTATGCTCAAAGATAAACTACTTCCATCAAGTTATTTCCATTGACATAGGTTCACACCATATCAACTTAAGCAAAAACTAACAATATAACATGCACAATTTAAACTCATGACATGCCAATGGAAAATCCTTCCTACACTTAGACAGTACATTGTCCTCAATGTGAGAAAAACAAAAAAAATAAAAATGACAGAAAAAACAAATGGAAAGGTTAAAAGCACAAAATTAGGAGATTGAGGTGGTGACGGTGTTGGTGACGGAATGTAGAGATACTTTCGACCATGAAATTCTAGCAATTATTTCCCTACGAAACAAAAATAAAAATACCAATAAAATAAAATAAAATAAAATAAAACAAATAAATCTTATCATAATTTTTAGGTTGCCTCTTAAGTAGCGCTTAGTTAACGTCATTAGCTTAACGTGCTCTTCCTTTCACACTTAACTTAGGTCAATTATGACTGGCTTGCTTCCACTTATGTCGCTTAGTTTTAGTTTAGTAGCCTGTAAATAAGCTACATATTGCAAGATAATCAAAAGGAAATAATTAATCAAATAAAAAAACTAAGTTCAATAATGTTGGAATGCTATGGATTCATGCATCAAATGCATGACAATGCAACAGAAGTGTCAGAATCTAAATGCAACAGAAGTGTCAGAATCTAAATCCAGCAACACACACATGCATGCATAGACAGATCCTAAAAACATGAAATTTAAACACTTTTACCTTTAATTCTCCTTCTTTCTTGATTCTTCTCCTTGTTTGGGTTATAGCAAACACCAAACCCTTCCTTAATCATCTAAGAACACTCAAAGAGGAAGAAATAGTTTGTAAGGGTGGTTAGAACACCAAACTTGATGAGTTTAAGTTGATGTTCAAATAGAGAGATAGATCAAGAATATCTTGCATGCAATTAGATTTATACAACAATTGCATTAATTATATTAAGAAGACTCAATACCACTTCTCTCTGTCTCTAGAACTCTTCTAGACTCCTTATCCTCTCACTTGAGTGCGTTAGAACATGTTAGACCTCTCTTAAGTACATAAGTGAAGAACTCACTTATGTACATTTGTCGTGCCTTAAGCCACAATCGTGGCCGATGAGCCTTATGCCACGATCGTGGCCTTCCTAAAATAGCCATACACACTTTATTTTTCATTAGATCTTTTATGTGCGTGACCCTTAGGTTCCTGGTTATTTTAGGCACTTGAATCAACTCTTAATTTGAGCAAATCATGGATGGTTTCATGCCACTTGAATTAACTCTTAATTCAAGCAAATCATGAAGGGTTTCATGATGCTAATTTACCAGAATTTAAGCGGATTAACACACGAACTCTTCAATCGTTAATTATCTAACTTACAAACCTTTCCATACACAATTATCGTGCAATTCACTCCTTCACCATTCTATACCCTACTTGGTTCAAAGTATGTGCTATGTGTTAACTCCCACTAGACTGAATACGTCATATCTAGTCTAAGTGATGTTAGTTCTTGTCCTAAGATCTCATTACTCTATGTGTCATTGAAAACTCTCTTCATGGAATATAACTGCTTTGGCCAGAGACTCCTGAGTAATGACCCAGACAAGAAGTCGTGGGCATCATCTCCTTCTATCAAGAGTGGTGAATCCTTTGTTGGCTACCCAATTACCACCCTAAGAGCAACCTCTTCTTGAGGTAACGAGGAATGATGTCAAAGCATAGGATTAGTATCCAAGATATCCTTGAGTACCTCAAGTCTAAGGATATTTGCACCATTGCTGTGATGAGATTAATCATTGACATTTTGTAACAATCTACTCCCGTTGGACCCGAACCCGATATCGATGGTGATATCTGAGTCCATGTCCCGCGAGGGTGGTGTGCCATATCACTAAACAATCGAAAGTCGGTATATTTTTTTTAAAAACCACAAACATAAAGTACAGAAAATCAATAGCTAAAATGTTCCACTTTGTTTTATAACCATTTGATATAAAATAATGTAATCAACAGAAACTTTTATTAGCCATCTGGGCCCATTTTAAATTACAAAATACAAACATTTTCAATTTCCCAAAATTATTACAAACTGTAATATTTGATTACAAATAATACAACATTTTTCAGAATATACAATTCAGTGCAAAATAAAGAAATATAATGCAGACGTGAACTGATCCCGACCTCTATCCCGGACTTGCATGCAATAATCATACTCCCGTTGCCTAACGGGGTATTCTTCTGAGT
>JANQBM010000004.1:13437287-13440405 GCA_025594535.1 Erythroxylum domingense | reverse complement strand
TAGCAAAACAATTTTACACATTCCTAACCCGTTCCAAATTACTATTTTACCCTTCCCATAGGTGAGGGGATGTTACACATTTGATAGATCATCTATATGATAATCTCTTAATGGGTCATCTAATGTACTTACTACTCTTAGTAAGCATCTATATGTTAACTCTAAACATATCATGCTTATAGTTTGTGAGATCTATTACATGATCAAATCAAGGAGTATAACATGTGCTAGTTTATCTAGGTTAATAATGTCCTGTCTTATTAATCCTATGACTAAGGATTATTTAGATACTAATATAATTGCACATGATAAGAATCTCATTATCAAGATTTTGTGAGAAACCAAACTCTTTGATTGTCTCATCAAATTTGATGTTCCAACTGCTAGATGCTTGCTTCAATCTATAAATGGATTTCTAAAGCTTGCATACCTTTTTGCTATCTTTGGATATGAAGCCCTCAAGTTGTATCATATACACATCCTCAACTAGGTTTCCATTCAGGAAAGTTGTGTTCACATCCAGTTACTATATTTCATAACCATAATGAGCAGCAATAGCTAGGAGTGTTCTAACAAATTTAAGCATGGCTACAAGGCTAAATGTCTCATCGTAGTCAACTCCTTATCTTTGATGGTATCCTTTAGCAACTAGCCTCCCTTTATAGGTAATCACCTTACCATCCATGTCAATTTTTTCTTGAAAATCCACTTGCACCCTTACGAGTTTTAGCCTTTTGAAAGGGTCAACCAAAGTCTATACTTAGGTTTCAAACATGGAATCCATTTTGGACTTCATGGCTTGAAGCCATTTTTCATATTCTGAGCTCTTCATAGCTTTTTTTTATAGGTTGTAGGCTCATCGTCCCCTATGTTCACTTATGAGAAATCCATATCCCTCTAGAACATTGCGTATCCTATTTGACCTACGAACATTTTATGTGTTAAAAGGTTCAACTGTTGTCTCATCTCCGTGAACAACAATTTCAAGTTTGGGCAGTTAATCTGCGTTGGTTTAAGCATCATAAACTTCATCAAGTTCAACTTTTCTCCGACTATCTTCTCTTAGAAGAAACTCTTTTCTAAAAAGATAGCATGCTTTGAGACAAAAACCTTTTGCTCTAAAGCATTATAGAACTGGTATCCAATTGTTTCCTTAGGATATCTTATAAACAAACATTTATTATATTTTGCTTCAAGTTTGTCTGATTGAATCCACTTGACGTAAAATGGACAACCCTAAACTTTCATATGAGAAAGATATGGCTTTTTTTAGTTTATATCTCAAATGGACTAAGATTAACTACTTTTGAAGGGACTCTGTTTATCACATAAATAAGTCTTGAGTGCATGACCTCAAAAGAATTTTAGTAGATTTGCTAAGCCCATCATTGACCTTACTATATCCAACATGGTTCGGTTTCTCCTTTCAGCCACACCATTATGTTGCTGTGTGTAATGTGGAGTCCACTGAGATATAATCCTGATATTCCTTAGATAATTTAAAAACTCTTCATTTAAGTATTCACCACCTTGATCTAATCGAAGTGTCTTAATACTTCTACCGAGTTATTTCTCTACTTCATGTCTAAATTATTTGACCATTTCAAATGCTTCATACTTGTATCTTATTTATCATAAACATACTCATATTGTGAAAAATCATCGATAAAGGCAATGAAGTTCATAAAATTACCTCTGGCTTGAATGGACATCAGACCATATACATTAGAATGTATTAAGTCTAATAACCCATTCACTTGTTCACCCTTTCCTTTAAAAGGTGATTTAGTTATCTTATCTAACAAGTAAGATTCATATGTGTCATATGATTCATAATCAAATGACCCTAAGCTACCACTCTTGTTTAGCTTAGTCATGCGTTTCTCACTTATATGGCCAAGTTGACAATGTCATAAGTAAGATTATTTTACGTTATCTCATTTTTTCCTTTATTGTCAATGATATTTAAAACTAGATTACACAAATCTAACATGTAAATACCGTTGTATAATGTAGTAGTACCATACAACATTTCATTCAACTTAATTGAAGAACCATTGCTTAAAAAAATTAAATGAAATCTCGCATTATTAAGACATGAAACAGATACAATGTTGTTTGTCCCAATGGGTACATAATAGAAATTATCCAAAATTAGCTATAACCCACTAGGAAGATACAGGACATACGTTCCTATGGCTAATGCAGCAACTCTTGCTCCATTTCCCACACATAGGTCCATCTCTCCCTTCTTGAACATTCTACTATCCTTAAGATCCCATATATCAACACATATGTGTGAGCCACATTCGGTATCTAATACCTAAATGTTATGATCAGAAACAGTATTAACCTTAATGACAAATAACATACCTGAAGTAGACAATGGGGCATCTAATGCCTTCTTTTGCTTCAGCGACTCTAGATAAGCTTTATAGTTCCTCTTCCAATGTCCTTCCTTGTTGCAATGGAAGCATATCCCCTTTGTTGTTGTCTCCTTTGCCTTCTTCTTGGCTACATCTGCCACTGGCTTCTTAGACTTCTTCTTCTTTTGGTTATTTTTTTGAGAACCTGAAGGAGAGTCCACTAGCATCCCAACCTTACTGTCTTTCTTGAAAGTTTGCTTAGCTGTTTTGAGCATATTAATCAACTCAAGTATCAATGTGGATATTTGTTTCAACCGATAGTTAAGCACAAGTCAAACTAGCTAGAATTAAGTCTATGCTTAATTCATAATCCATTATAAACCCAAACTAGCTAACCTCTCAATGTATCCATATATCTTCATCGCATACTGCATTGGAGATGATCCCTCAGCCATCTTAAAGCAAAAAAGCAACCTTGATGTCTCGAACCTTTCAGACTGAGCTTGTTTATCAAACAATCCCTTATATGGTAAACTATAGTATTAGCATCCATAGCCTCATGCTGTTTTTGCAGTTCTGGTGACATAGAGGCTAGCATTATACAGCTACCCAGCTCACTATCATCTAGTAGCTTCTCGTAAACTTTCTTATCCTCATCAGATGCATCGACAGCAAGGGGATTGGAAAGTGGTTCATTTAGGACATATCCTAGTTTCTCATATTTGAGAACAATTCTCAAAATCCATAGCCAA
>JANQBM010000004.1:13424787-13432287 GCA_025594535.1 Erythroxylum domingense | reverse complement strand
ATGATGAGAAATATTTTTATAAATTAAAGATGCATATGGTTAACCTTATGCTAAAGTCAAATGGGGATACATTGGATTGCCAAAAGAAAGGTATTAATGGGTGTATGACCAATGCAAATCACCAATAATGTGTTCCTTGCCAAAAGGATGTGGAGGCTCCTTATTTATGACGAACTTTTTGAGTGCAACGAGTTTAATGAAACTACTTGGAGAATTAGCGCCTATGGAAAATTAAGTCGAGGTTTGACAATTCTTGGACTATGATGCAAATATTTATGATAAGGGAAATGTTTTGTTATGTGATTAAGCATAAAATTGGGAACGGAGAAAAAACATGGCTTTAACTTGACAAATGAAGTGAAAGAGGTCTTATACATATTCCTTGAAGCCTTTCACCTAAGGTATATGTTTAACTCCAAAACTAATGTCAAAAACCTTATAAGAGGCAATAAATGATATATAAAGTTCAAAGGCTTCTCCATTATTTAGGAAAATATGTTTAGAAACAACCTAAGTCAACATCTGAAGAACAACATAGGATGACAAGCATTAGGCCTATTAACTAACAACTCTTGCTGCCAAGTATTTAGGAATTTGACATCCAAGGTGTAATGGATTAGGTTTATATAGTTCAAGTGAAATCCCTATAAGACATCCTTTAATGACTTGTCATCAGAAATAGGTTAAACACTCTAGACATAATCAAAAGTCTCAAAACATAAATCTAGTATATAAGCTATTGAATGCAAAGCATAAATTAAGAGATCATCTCTTCTTCAAATGTAATTAATCTAAAGTGTTATAGCTAAGAAATCAAGCTTTATATAACCACCATTCCAGTGAAGATAATTAAGAGAAAATTATTTCATGGACTACAGAGAGGTAGCTTATAAAAAGAGGATTACAACCTCTCTAAGATTGCCTTATGATTAAGTGTATAAGTTATTTATAGAGAAAGAAGTGAAAGAATTTTTAAGAATAAGTACTAAGAGAAGAAAAAGTTTCTATCAAAAGCTTATTAACCTGGAAATGAGAAAACATCTTGGCTAGCATAAAATAAAACCATACGACATAAGGCATGACAAGAAGATGGAGTATAGAATGAAAATAAATGAAAAAGTGACAATAATGTTGATAAATGCTTACTTAACTATAATTACATACCTATATTTCATGTGTTTTGCTTGATATTTTATATTTTTGTTGTATATTTAGTACTTAATTTACTCTAAGTGCATTTGTAGGTAATAATTGCCTTCACGGACTAATAGTAGAATAATTTAGATGAAATTGTGGCATGGAACAAAGATTTGAAGTAACTAAGGACTTACACGACCGTGTACAATGACTATGTAAGTCTATGTAAACATGTGAAGATTGAAGAATTTTATTTCTAGTAGTTTGGAGTTACACGCCCGTGTATGTTGATATATACAATCATGTATATTGCTCGTGTAAGTTTTTGTGCCTGTGTGAAATCACAAATTTTGATATTTTTGGAAATACATAATCACTCACACACTCATATAAGTTGATCATGTATAACCCAAAAATCCTAGATTTTACTATAAAAGGACATGAGTTGAGGCAAAACAAAGGGAGCTAAGTTATTAAGCAATTTTAAGTTATAAACAACCTAAGAGGCGATACTTCCAATCAAGGGATGAGGAAAACACGAAGAATATGTCAAGAGATCTATTAGATAACAGCATCAAATATAGTTTTGTAAAAAGATCTAATAGAAGAGAAATGGAGATTTCTAATTATGATTCTTTGTTTTCTATTAGTTTTTTCTGCATCTCCATCATTGGTTTTGTTTTTTATGAGTAGGAACTAAACTTTTTTGGAGTCTAAGCGTGATCAACCCTAAGTTGTGATAACAATATGACTTGATCTTTTATTCAATGCAATTATATTGATTGATTTGTTACGATTCAATTATGCGTTTCATTCTTTTTCGAATATACCCAGAATATTAGTGCATGATTTGATTTTATATTATTGAAATTGAGAAATCCTCTTGTATGAATAAATCTACTATAATTAGAAGGAGTTGCATGCAAACCTAGAGATAGGTTTATGTAAACCCTCTAGATTAGGGTCAAACCTAATAATGGAATTCACAAATCAATAACACAATCATAGGGTTTTAACGAGAAAGATTTTGTTAATCAACTAATGGATTAGTTATTAATAACCTTTAAAAAAGGATAAGATAGGAATTTTTAAGATCTAATAATCAATAATATAATTGCATTATAAAGGTTTAATAATTAAGGTTCTTAGGGGGATTCATTACTTTGACATTCTTATTTGATACTAACATCTTCTTAGTATTTTCCTCTGTCTTGAGTTCAATATTGTTTTTGATCTTAGTTTATTTCTCTAGTTTAATTTTTAAATAAAATTCAAAATCTGATTTGTAGGTTAGATAATAAAAAAAGGATAATTACTAGTACTTATAATGTTCGTAGACTCGTACTTGTTTGTGTTAACTTCAGCTACACTGTGCACTTGTGATAAATTTTAATATAGATATAAAAAATATCAATCAAATGAAAACGTGTTTTAGCATTAGAAACATAACATGAAGATATAAAAATAACAAAATTGAGGAGATATTGGATTCATTACCAACAAAAGCTAATATGTTGTTAGGTCATATAGTGATTACCAAATGAAAACATAGAAGAAGAGGCATGTGTTTAAGTCCATAAAAGAAACTCCTTTAAGCTATAACAAGGAAAGAAGACAAATTCATAATTCCCATACTTATATTTGTATTAGAAAAGAAGAAATATAAAATTTACTATGATATTCTTAATAGCTGTAATCACTTGGTAACTAGTATTCAGTAGCCTTTATACTAAATTATAAGTTTTTTTAGGAGCTCTATTTATTAGTATAATTATCTTCTGAATTTAAAAAAGGTTATAAATGTTAAAAAAAACTAAGATCCAAAATAGAAATGAAAAGCTCTTTTTACTAAACTTGAAAGCCAAAACCATAACAAGAAGGAAATCTTTAGTTACATATACACACATATATATAAATATATATAAATCTCGTAGGTAGTAATTTCAAACAATGTTTTCTTTTATATATATATATATAGGGTGAAAGTCGATTTAGAGTGTTAGGATTACATGGGATCACATATACATGATAAAGGCTTAAATACACATGTAAATGATCAGCAATTCACATTTAATTTGACAACTTAATCTTGAAATTGTAAATGTAATCCTATCAAAACTCCCCTACCGAACATAAAACTCTTAATACATTGAATTCGATTCCTTTTTAATTTTCCTTGTTTGGTATACCTGTCTAAAATTTTTTTCTTCCAATGTATGTATTACCAATTTTTCTTTATAAACTCGAACGTTAAGACGACCAATTTCATCTAAATCCACCCGGTTAAGGAAGGACAAAACGGTCATTCTGACCATTCAGAAAACCATGCTCAAGGCGCCAAAACACGTTAAATCTCCCGCCCCTTACGGACAGCTCTCCCTCTCTTTTATTACCTACTCACTTCCTCCATTTTCAAAGCCTCTCCCTTTCTCCGCACTCTGTAGCCGCCGCCGCCCACCATGAACCACCACCACCACCACAACCATCAGCACATCTCACCTGCCACCCCTGGGGGCTCCACCGCCTCCTTCCCCTTCGACTTCCAAACCAACAAGCACCCCAGCAAGAAGTCCCGCGGCAGCTACAACTGCGGCCGCTGTGGCCTCCCGAAGAAAGGCCACGTCTGCAACATTCCCATCACCACTCCCACTTCTGCCGATTCTTCCTCTTCCTCCGCCGCTGCCGCTGTCTCCGCCTCTCGCCACCAGCCTTTCCAGAGGCAGCCGTTTTCTCACCTACGGCGAGCTCTCTCTTTTGACGACGTTGACCTCAAATGCGACTCTCCGGAGGTTGATATAGAGGAATCGGAGTCGGATCTGTGGGGCATATGTTCCGGGAGGTTGCCGGCGAGTTGCTTGTGGGAAGTACTGAGGAGGCTGCCACCATCGGAGCTACTGGCGGCAGCGACGGTGTGTAAGGGGTGGAGGGACACGGCGAGGAGGCTCTGGAGGGCAGCCGAGGAACTTAGGCTTAGGGTTCCTTGTAGAGCTGAGCTTGGGTTTGTTGGATCTGTGTTGAAGAAGTGTACTGGACTTGTTAAGCTTAGTCTGAGGATGGAAAGGTTAGGGTTTCTTCTTGACGGCGCTCTGTTTTGTCAGATCCACGGGCTTATGGAGTCTGTCCATGAACATTGGGTTTTTGTGAACTAATGATGCGGAGACTTGGAAAAAGGCTTGATGCTAGTAATAAATAAAATTATTTAAACATAAGAAGCCGCATAAACGTTGTCTTTGGGGGAGTTAAAATGTGGCCAAATTAAAGCGAGCCAAATGAAAAATTAAACAGACAGACAATAGAAGTATCGAAAATGTTGTTCTGGAAAGAAGTCGAGGTTGTTGGTTTGCAAATACGTTTTTAGTTGGTTATGAGGCATAGGAATCCCGCTCAATCTTATGCTCAGTGGTCATGCACAAAATAAAGAAATTTATCATTTCACTGTGTAATGTTGGTATTTGTTTGGCTGTTGCAGGGATGTGGATGCGACAATGTTGGCTTGCGTTGCGTTTTCTTGCCCCATTTTGGAGTTTCTGGAGATACGCACATCTGCTGATGCAGTTAATCGGATATCTGGGTATAATCTTCTTCCTAATTGTTTGTTCGTATGCCATAAACTATTTTATCAGTGGATTTTTCTTGTTTACGCTTTGCTGTTTCTCTATCTCTATGCATTCTGAGTCTGTGGGATGAAAGAATAATTGCTTGCTACACGTTATAATTTGGAAGTGGATGATGGTAATAGTGGTTAAATCACAATGAACGCTAAGGTTGATAGGCTATAACCGTACTCCACCAATTTGTGTTTCCAAATCTTTCTGCAAAGGAAACAGTTACCAATTTGTGCTACAATTAAATTGGTTTTATGTTATAAAAGGTCTTGGCGGTGCCGTGTACTGCTAGTTTTGTGTAGAAGAGAACAGGGATCTTCGCTGGTTGTAGAAAGGCTGATGTTTCATGTCATGCTCTATTGTTTGGATATGCAGTGATGAATTGGGTCGCTTTGTTGCCGATAAACGTTGCCTTACAAGCCTAAAGGTGGAAGGGTGTTTCAATCTTGGGGGTTTAGTTCTCTGTTCATCAAGTCTCTCTACACTTTGGCTTTCAGATCTTTATTCTCTCTCTAAGATGGTAAATTCTCGTCCTGTTGTTTTCTGCTAGTTGAACGCAATCTTCTCTGATGCATCTTAGAATTTAAGTGCATTCAACTGTGACTCAATCCGAAACTTGCACCTTGTTATTTAAAAAAGATGATGTCTTACTTTTTATGTATTTGATAAACTTCCCCTTTCTTTTAGGTGTTTAACTGTCCTAACTTGAGAGAGATTTCCTTGGATTTTTCTCGTCAAGAAAGTGACAGTACAGATCTCACGGCCATGTTTGAGAGCTTGGGAAGGAGCTGTGTTAGGTTGCAGAATATACACATTGCATCAGATCGGCTCTCACATGCTGCTGTACTTGCTCTTACATTTGCAAATTTGAGGTTTGTAACAGGACAATGTCAAATGGTTGTTTGCAAAAGGCTGTAAATGTTTAATAGACTGATGATTGATATGTTGTACAAGAGTAAGATGAAGGTGACTTGCTTGCTCTGTGATCTTAGGGGCCTGCGAGCGCTTTCTTTAGTTCTTGGAACTGAAATCACTGACGCATCGGTTGCCGCCATTGCCTCAAGTTATTTAAAATTAGAATTGCTTGATCTGAGTGGGTATGTTTTGGATCAAACCCTGTATTTGAATTCAAAGTTCATTCTTGGAATTTGTGAGCTTCATAATGTTATTTCGTGAAGACTTATTTCGTACTGCAATTTGATTTCAGGTCTAGCATCAGTGACAGTGGCATTGGAATGATCTGCAATGTTTTTCCTGCAACACTGTCCAAGCTTCTCTTAGCTCTTTGTCCTAACATCACTTCAAGTGATTACCCTGCTCAATTGCTCTAAAGATTTGGCTTATGCTGTACTCGTTTCATTCTCTCCCCTACACGAGCCATACTAATTATAATATAATCTCAGGTGGAATCCAATTTGCTACAGCCCAGTTGCCTCTTCTTGAGCTGATGGATTGTGGGATGACCATTTGTGATCCAAGTTCTGAGTATCCAACTTCGGATGAAACCGATGATTCTGAGTTGCGGACAACGCTTCAAAATAAGTTACATCTATACCAGAAACTCTTCATAAAACATGATCGGTTGAGAAAACTCAGCTTATGGGGCTGCTCTAGCTTAAATGTAAGATCCCCTTTTTTCTTTTTCCCAAAATCAATGCCAATCAGGATTTTTTCTTATCTTCTTCTCACCTTTAAACTTGAATCTAGGGATTGTACTTAACTTGCCCAGAACTCAATGATCTGAATTTGAACTCTTGCAAAAACTTACATCCAGGTATTGATTGTTTAAGGTTTCTATATGAATTAGTTCACTAGCGGTCTAAATCCTGCACTTTCACCCTTTACGTGTGAGGAGAAGCTAATTAGATATGTCCATATCTCCAGATACGTTGGTTCTTCAATGCCCTAGATTAGAAACTGTGCATGCTTCAGGGTGCAACAAACTAGTGATTGGGGCCATTCAAAGCCAGGTGATTACTTTCATAACCTTATCTCATGTTTTGAATGTTATGTAGTTAATTTGAAAAATTGTTATGGAAAGAACCTAAAATAAATAATGTACTACCTACCTGAATAAAACATAGGCTAGTCGGGATAAAAATTTACAGGAAATTTGCCCTTTTTATTAGGGGATTTAATCTTGATCAAATTTCTCTTTCAATGATTAGCGGATGTGCCCTGCAGGTCATTAACAAATTTGCATCAACAGAAAACAATTTACCCTACAAACGCCTGGCAGATGGCTCGAAAAGGATTCGAGTTCCGAATTTCGTCATTCAGGTGTGTGGTAGTGGTAGTGATTCATGTTCACCAAAGTGACAATTCATCTTCCATTTTGTGCCCACATACAGATGTATTAAAACATTATATCTGAACCTCAAGAAAGCAACGCAACCACTTGATAGCAGACTAGTGCTGAAACTGTAGGTATTAACTTTAATTAATTGATCGATATTGGTTTGGGTTCTACCTTGCAGCCATGCGATGATGATAGCAAGCGGAGAAGGATTCCAATTCGTCCTTGTAACGTGCTTGTGGAGTAAACGTCAACCCAGTCCACACCTTAGGATGGTGGTTGTATCGAGTAATTGAGTAAAAGTGATCTGACTGTAGCAGAGTAATTCTTTGGGGCATTGGTTTCTAGGGTCCTCTTCATTTTCAACGACCGAGGCCCAACCGTCTGCCTCCTTCGTCCTCAAATTGTTTAGTTTCAAAAGAAGCATTGACTAATTCCATAAGAAAAATAAAAGAGAAAACA
>JANQBM010000004.1:13395682-13409199 GCA_025594535.1 Erythroxylum domingense | reverse complement strand
GAAATTTCGTCCTCGAAATTTTTACCTGAGTGCTCAAACAGGTGGGGGTATTGTCTCCTCATATACTCCTTCATTTCTCACGTTGCTTCCTCAGTTGAGTGATTCCTCCAAAGGACTTTCACCAATGGAATGACTCAGTTCCTCAACTATTTGATTTGAGATCTCACTATTTTAATCGGCTCCTCAACATAACTTAGGTTACTAGCAACCTTAATCTCTTGAGCCGGTATCACATGTGTTGGATCCGATCGGTATCTTCAAAGCATACTCATATGAAATACGTTATGCAACTGAAACATCTCGTTCGGCAAAGATAACTTGTATGCCAAAAGTCCTATCCTCTCAATAATCTCATATGGAACAATGTACCTAGGGCTCAACTTGCCCTTTTTACCGAATCTCAATACTCCTCTCCATGGAGACACTTTCAGAAACACACTGTCTTCTACACTGTATTCCATATCCCGTTTTTTTTGATCCATATAACTCTTATGTCTATCTTGAGCCGCTTTAATTCGGCTTCGTATCAATTTTACCTTGTCCACGGTATCTTGAATCAATTCTAGGCCTTCAACCATTCTTAAGCCCTTTTCATCCCAATTCAGAGGTGATCGACACTTTCTTCCATACAATGCCTCATATGGTGTCATTCCGATACTACTGTGATAGTGGTTATTATAAGCAAATTTGATTAGTGCTACATACTGATCCTAAGCTCCTTGAAACTCCAATACACAAGCTCTAAGCATATCCTCATCAGCCTTGATTGTCCTCTCACTCTGTCCATCTGTTTGAGAATGAAATTCAGTATTGAAGTTCAACTTCATGCCCATAGCAGACTGCAAGCTCTTCCAGAATCTCAAAGTAAATCTGGGATCCCTGTCTGATACAATAGACACTGGAACCCCATGCAGTCTAACCATTTCATTTACATATCTCCGGGCCAACTGATCTAGTGAGTTATTCTCTCTCACTAGTAAGAAATGGGCTGACTTAGTCAATCGGTCCACTATAACCCATATAACATCATTCTGCCTCGGAGTCTTAGGCAATTCCATAATGAAGTCCATAGTAATTCGTTCCCATTTTCACTCCAGAATAGGCAATGAATTTAGCTTCCCTACTAGAGTCTAATGCTCAGCCTTAACCTCCTGGCATGTCATACACTTAGAAACATACTCCGCCACTTGCTTCTTCATTTCGGGCCACCAGAAATGCTGCTTCAGTTTGTTATACATCTTGGTAGTACCAGGATGTATAGTATAGATAGCCATATGAGCTTCCTCTAGAATTTCTTTCTTCAGATCATCCACATTAGGCACACACAACCTCCATTTAAACTATAATGTCTCATCACTCAACTCAAACTTGGAATCCAGACTCATCTTCACTTTCTCTATAAGCTTCACCATATTAAGATCTTTCCTCTGGACTTTTCTTATTCTATCATATAAGATCAGTCTCAACTTTAGTATAGCGATCAATGCCTCATCTTACTCCAGATATAATTCCACATTCAGAGCTCTTAAATGAATCAAGTTTGGTAACCTCGATAACTGAATCTGAGTGGCACTAGTATTAGACTTCCTGCTCAAAGCATCAGCCACCACATTAGCTTTCCCCAGGTGGTACTCAATCGTGTAATTATAATCTTTTAATATCTCAATCCATCTTCTTTGTCTCATGTTCAGCTCCTTGTGACTCAACAGATACTTTAAACTCTTATGATCTGTATAAATCTGGAATGTCTCTCCATATAGATAGTGTCTCTATATCTTTAGAGCAAAGACAACTGCAGCAAGCTCTAAATCATGTACTAGATAGTTAATCTCATAAGACCTTAATTGTCTCGATGTATAGGCGATCATCTTGCCATACTATATCAATACACATCCTAATCTTTGATGCGAAGCATCACTATATACCACATATCCACCAGTCCCTGATGGAATAGTCAACACCGGTGTTGTAGTCAACCAATGCTTCAACTCCTTAAAGATCTTCTGACATTCCTCATTCCATCTAAATACTACATTCTTTCTCAGAAGTTTTGTCAGAGGGGTTGAGATCAAAGAAAAATCCTCGACAAACCTCCGATAATATTTGGCTAATTCTATAAAGATTCAAATTTTTGATATATTTCTCGGAGCTTCCTAATTCATCACTGCCTCTATCTTCTTTGGATCTACCTGTATGCCTTGTCTAGTCACTATATGTCCCAGAAATACTATTTGATCCAGCCAAAATTCACACTTACTGAATTTGGCATACAACTATTTCTCCCTCATAATCTGCAACACTACCCTCAAATGTTTGACATGTTCTTCTCTATTTTTTGAATACACCAAAATATCATCAAAAAATACTATCATAAAACAGTCCAGGTAGGGTTGAAACATCTTATTCATCAAGGCCATAAATACTGTCGGGGTATTAGTTAACCCAAACGGTATTACTAAAAACTCAAAGTGCCCATACCTGATCCTGAATGCACTTTTAGGTACATCAGCCTCTGCTATCTTCAACTGATAGTACCTCAATCTCAAATCCAGCTTAGTGAATACCTGAGCTCCCTACAACTGATTAAGAAAATCATCAATTCTAGGCAACAGGTACTTATTCTTCACTTTCACCCGATTAAGTTGCCTATAATCGATGCATAACCTCAAAATCCCATCTGTCTTCTTTACAAACAAAATTGGAGCTCCTCAAGGCAAAATACTGGGCCTAATGAAACCCTTTTCTAGCAAATCCTGTAGCTGAGCCTTCAATTTCTTTAGTTCCTTAGGTGCCATCCCATATAGAGGAATGAATATAGGAGCAACACACAGAACTAAGTCAATCGTAAACTCCGTTTCTCGATTTGGAGGTAATCAAATAACTCGGCGGGAAACACATCCAGGAATTCCTTAACCACAGGAATGTCTTGCACATTTTTCTTAACTCGAGTATCAATTATGTGGGCCAGATAAGCCTCACATCCACCTTGCATCATCCTCAATGCACTTATAAATGATATCAACTTGGCTGACACTGCTTGACTAATTCCTCTGAAACTGCTCTTGGCTGATTAGGAGATTCTAGTACTACCTCCTTAGTATAATAGTTCATGATTGCCCTATGAGCAGTGAGCGAATCCATACCTAGGATAATATATATCTCTCTCAGATGTAGTATAATCAAGTCTGCCTCTAATTCTACTTGATCAATCTGAATCAAGCATTTCCTGCAGACTTCTCCTATAACTGTAGTATTACCTATCGATGTACTCACATCAAATCCATACTGTAATAACTCTCTATCACAATGTAGCCTAGATGCTAGATGTGACGTGATAAAGGAATATGTAGATCCTAGATCTAGCAATGCAAATGCTTCATGATCATAAATAAGTAGTACACCTGTAACGACATCCGGAGAGTCCTGAGCCTTCTGCCTGGTCATGGCATATACTCGGGCCTGAGATTGCAGTCGGTTGCTCCGTACCTTAGTCTTGACAGAAGGATTCCCAGAGTTCACTCTGCCTCTCTCACGACCTCTCTGTCTAGTTCCACTACTTCGACTCTGTTGGATTGTAACTTCACTCCATATCTCCCACTTATACCAGACTGAGTTCCCATAGCAGCAGGACAATCTCTAATATGGTGGTCAAAGGAGCTGCATCTAGGGCAAGCTCCAGACAATCTCCATCACTCACCATTGTGACTTTTCTCACAGTGCTCACAAGGGGGTAACTGACTCTGCACTGTACCTCTTCCACTACTAGACTGTACAAAATCACCCCTCTGTCTAAATCTCGACTGTCTTCATCCAGCCGGTGGTCTGAAAGTTCAGTTCTGGCACTTACTGAATCTTTTGCCAGAACCATTATGAATCTCACTAGACCTCTTTAATCTGGACCCTTGCCCATACTCTACTCGTCCCTCTCTCAGTAGTTGCTCAATTCTGATTGAAACAGCTCTTAACTCAGTGAAACTACTCAGGTTGGAGATCGCTAGTCTTGTCCTGATTTCCATGTTCAGCCCATCTTCAAATCTTCTACACTTATCTTCTTCGGTAGGAATCAAAGCAGTAGTATATCCCATTAACTCATTGAACCTAATCTCATACTCTACCACTGACATCTTACCCTGCTTCAGATCTAGGAACTCTTTCATCTTCCTGTCCAAGTAGATCTTGGGCATGTAGTTCTCCTTGAAGACCTCAGGAAGTCTTTCCACTTCAGGTTGCGAGGCCTAGTGGTACTGTCTAGAACAGTCTTCCACTATTGGTAAACTGGGCCTTGTAGTAAAGACATTGCATAGTCGAACTTCTCATCCGACTTGTAGTCCATTTAATCAAAAACTCTCTCCGTCCTCTCTAGCCATCTCTCGGCCTCCGCAAGGTTTGTATTTTAGTAGAAGTCCACAGCTCCCTATTTTCACAGCTTATCATACCTCCTCTCCCTTCTCTCAGGAACTCTAAGAGGCATTTCCTCAGGTCGAGGTACTGAAGACTCTCTATTGGCTCCTACAAATCCTAGGTCAGCTGATTGCCCCATTTGATCACCTATGGTGGATGACCTATAATAAAAAATAACTCCAATCATTATCTGCATTTCTCATGACATTTCATGCATAAAATTCCTATATGTCCCTATGAATGCCAAACTATGCTTTGATACCACCCAATGTAGTGCCCCGTCCTATGGGGTACATACCGAACACCCTGAGGACATTCTAGTACATAACCTATGATAATGGTGCACTACATTCAATCACAACATTCACTTAACATGACATCATCATTCTTTGTTCTCTTGTAAGACATCATTAAGAAAGTCACAAATTTTTAAAACCGAAATTTCCCCATTTCATTTCATAAATTTAAACGTATTTACATTATAGCTTTTAAACACCCATATATGTACATCATCATATCCTAATACAAAATATGCTACATGAAAGAGGAAAATACACAAAATGTTTATCTAATTTTTCCAATCCTAGCCGACTGACCTTTAAGCCATTTCTTCTTCTTCCCAAAAGTACAAAACTATACTCCTTGTAGCGTCTCTTAGTAGCTAAAGTCGTCTCTTAGTCCTGAAAAATCAACGTTGTAATTTTGGTGAGTTTTGCGAACTCAATGAGGTAACCATCATCGATGGTTCACTCAATTCATGCAACACATCACATATATAACATATAATTCACATCTTTGCATTTTTGCATAAATTATCACATGTCACATTCTCACTTAAGGGTAAGACAATTTTGCATTTCAAACAATCAAACATACTCATTAAAATGTATATGAAATGCTCATGTGACTCTTTTCCAATTATTGTGTTGTTGTGACTGAGTGCCTAAATTGTCCTATATCCATTGTGAATATCGAGCTCATTTATACTGTCCCTTATCCGTTGGAGATACATGGTTCATTTTACATAGTGAGCCTTTGGCTCTTAATCACATTTGGAGTTTTAAGCTCGTTTTTGATGGTTACTCAGGTCACAACTCTCATTATTTGATCATACATTCATGTATGGAATGCATCTCTCATAATTAATCAATTAATCATGTCAAGAAGCATTTAGTTCATCACATTCACAAACAAGTAGCACTTCAATATCACATTCATGCATCAAGTCTCGGACCTTCATTATCCGACATCAGCATAATCAAATCACATTTATATCATCATTCAAAACATATTCTAAAACAAACAATTAATTACGTGAAACCGTCTAGGTTACTCACTGATTGCTCCTGAAGCTATTGCCTTGAAGTTCCGGCAACATCTGGATGTTGACGTTCCAATTGCTCTTCTATATCAAGCAATATACACATATCACACTTTTTCACAATTATAAGCGTTTGTTAATGCACATGTATGTATATGAAATATGCACAATGCATATTCATGACAATCCTTGGTATTACTCTATTATTCTCCTTATGTAAACATTCATATTTCCATAATCACATAAGTATCATTTATACTAATGGTTTATACCTCAATAAAACCATTAAAATCGCAATTCATAATTCCTTGATCAATTCAGGTTTTTCCTAATAACAACTTTCGGGTCAACTTTCTATATTCTTTTAGACCAATAAAATGAAGCAATTTGAGGATATGTTCTTCTAAAAAATTGTTCTCCTATCTCTTAAGTTTCTAATGACACTAAGATCATTCAATTTGGTTTAGTATTCTATGAGTTATGTTCAAAATACTACAAATTGAGCACATTTGAAACTTTAGCTTGTACATGATCATGCCGTCAAATTGTACAACTCATATCTCTCAATTCCCATATTCAAAAATTTTGAAATTTATATCAGTTGAAAGATAATAGAATAAAATACAACTTTTGTGAAGAAATCTTTACTAATTCGGCATCTATCAATGTAGTTTATTCAATATCAACAAGACATGATTTCTGTCTAGGGTAATACTATAGCCTTAGGCAAAACTCAATTTCAAGCCAGATTTTTAAATTCTTAGAGATAGAGTTAAAATTCAATTTCTTTAGAAATATTGTAACTTATGTCTTTAGTTTACTCCAAATTAAAAATTATCCCAATTGGATAATCACAGATCAAGATATCATAAAAATACCGAAGCATGTTCGATTAAAACCAAATCACTCACTTAAACCTCTTAGGTAACGATCGCGACTTCTCGGGATTGCAACTTCTGGAGTTAATCAGCAGAGTTGCGATCATGCTAAGACATGATCGTAACCTGCTACTTTTCTTCTTCTTCTTCTTCTTCTTTCGAACTATAGTTTTTTTTGTCTCCATCCTCTTCCTTTCTTTCACGTAAAACTACATCTATAACTTATATCAACCCCATTTTTAGCTTCCATTTAACTCATCATAATCATATACAAATCTAAACTTAAGATTAAACATAACATCAAAAATACAAACTCATGCACTTATCTCTTCAGTTAACTTTGCATGGTTTCTGCACTTTTATTTCTCTGCATTATCATCACTTACGAATTTTTTTCTCACAACTAGACATCACCTTGAACCTATCCTTCAACTCTAAAACTCATTTCACTGACTTTACGAATTTAAAACAGGATTTATCCATTTGGCAAAAGTCACTGGCGTGACTTTTCTCTCTCACACCCATGAGAGAGATGAAGCACATAGTTATGGGGTGACTTTGTTTCTCACACCTGTGAGAATGCAATGGTGTCGCATCTCCTAATGAATAAAAGATGAAGAATAAGTTCTAAAAAATTTAAAACAGAGCATACGTAAACCTTAACTCTCATGAATTTCTGCACTCTTCACATACATATTTTCATGAATTTTTCAACTCCAAAAATGATTTTACTATTATCTCATAACATCTAGATCCTCAAAACACAGAAGCAGTGCTGGCAGCCCACTATAAAACACCGTAAAAAAGGGCCCATATATATGTAACCTTTTTTTTTGGGAGAATTTCGATCTTAGAAATGAAAGAAAACATTGCAACTTTATGTAGCATTAAATGGCCATCAATGTAATGTAGCATTTGATTAAGTTTTAACTTTCATAGTTAACATTGATTTATTATGCTTATAAATAATTTTGAAGTATTTAGGTATATTTTTACCCTGTAATTTTTTTTTATTTTCATCAACGTATACATTTATGGTACTCCAACTCAAAAATTGGCAAAACAACTTTTCATGATTTTGTCTTCTAAGTTCTAAGTGTAATTTAAAGGTAAAGTTTCTGATTTTTAATGTATTTTTAGCTTATTAAATATTTGAATATGTTATAATTAATTTGTAATTTGCCATTAACGTGGACATTATATTAGCATTTTAAATCATAATATTAATATTAAATGTTATTGTATTTATTTGTGTTTCTCCTATTTTATTTCTAGATTAGTTATTACTTACAAAAATAATTTAATTTTTGTAATTGTAATTTTCATTATACTTTGCCACAAGTAATGTAACAATTGTTGGATTTATGTTCTTGTAGAGTTCACATAAGTTTAGTGATAATATGACTAAATCAAATAATTTAATTTACTCAATTCAAAGATTACATAAATGGTTTCCTTTATTATAAAAATACGTATGATTCTATTAAAAATTTTGTAATAATAAAATAATAATAATAATAATAATATTCAATCATTTCCACAACTTATATAATAGGATAATATTTGACTTGGGAAACTTAGAATATTATTTACTATATTTTTCCTAAGTATGTTAATTTCTTCTATTTTTAGAAAATAGTGTTTCTTTATCATTAAAATTTACTCTTTGTGGATATGGCAATTGCTTCGTTGAAGAATAGATTTGAACAATTAATGATATTTGGTAATATTTTTAGATTCTTATTTGATTCAAAGAAGTTGAAGTCATTGGATTATAGGCCCTGTGAGATGTGGATTTAGATTATCTTTTTTCTAAATTGGAGACCTTTTTTTTATTTCGTCCAGGGCCTATAAAATGATAGGAATAGCCCTGCACAGAAGCAAAATCCGTGAACATGTTATAGTTACATTTGTCCAGCACTCATCTTCTAATTTTTCCAAATTTTACACCTAACAGAACTTGTACAAAGATCATTTTTTTCCTACTTTGTTACTCTTCATTCTTAACTCAATATCATTCACAAAACAATCTATGATCTATTTTTGACCAGTTACTCAAAACAGAACATGTACATATACCATTCAGTAACAATTTTCTATACTCATCCTAATACCATTATGAAGATCATTCTACCTCTAAAACATCTAAAAAAAAATCATTTCCACATTACCTTATAACATATTGACTATCAAAACTGAAAAATCAACAAATCCACACTTTCATACTATATTCATAGTGAACATGAAAATGTCTATTTTTCTTATGATTATGAAATGTCAACAAATCACCTTTTTTTTTTGCTTCATAATCCAACAACTCTAAAGGCTTAACAAGATACTTGATAAAACTCCAAAATCTTCAACAATCTCAAGAAAACCTGATTCTTCATGCAACCACGTACATCATCTTGAAGGTAGTTTAGGTTAGGTTTTTCTTGAGGCAAAATAAATGGATAACAAGTAGGAGTAGAAAGGTAGATGAAAATAAGATGAAACTTTGGTGAAGGTTTGATAAATCAAAAAGTAATGAAGAGAAGGTTTGAAAAATGAGAGCTGCGAAGAAGAGAACTAAGTTATGAACAACAGCAACTTAGTCAAGTTTAAAAGGAACATGACTAAATCTTTCTAACTTAATCAAATAATATAACAAAACTAAATAAGTGACACTTGGTCACTTATCCAAACTCCAAGGCTTTAACTAATTTTTTTTAAAGAACCAGTCTAGTCATCTTCAAAATTTACTTCAAAAGTCTCCAAAATTTTCAATATCATTTTCTTAATAATTCCCACAATCATTTATCACCTTTCTTTAATATCAAAAATTCTTATTTATATTTCCATTCATCAATTTACTCGCCAATTGTCATTTTTTTCTTATCCAGTAATACTACTTTCGGAAATTTTTCCTAAAATTCACCAAAAATTCTAAATCACTCAATATACTCTCCATATCAATTTTCAATACAAATAAACCACAATTCTCAATAAAATCACATTCACAACAATTATACCCGGAATGTCAATGAATGCATGTACAATTATTTTCATATGCAAAATTCAATATTTACGTGTATGTGCATGTCATATTATGCATAAGCATGAAATGCACTTTCTAATTTCTTAATAATCTCTCATATAATCTATTCTAGTCTCAACATGGGTAATGGGATGTTACATATGGGCCAACTCATTGTCATCTCTAACCAGATATAAAGTACCATTGATACAATAAAATCGGGTATCATAAAAAGATCCATAGATGTAAGTTTTAGTATTAAAATGAAGCTCAAATGGCAGACTAACTCAAGGAGAAGGAGTAATTGTTTATGGAAACATGCTTTTCTAGTTTTGGTTCACTGACAATGTGTCCTATGATTAACAACTTTTCAAAAAGCTTGATAAGTTTAAAGTGTCGAAGGTCAGGATTGGTAATGAGGAGTATGTAATTGTCAAAGATAAAGGGACTATAGCTAAAAAATGCACATGTATAAAATTTTCCTCCTTATTGATATTATGGAATGAAAGGCCATCCTCGTTCAAATGCTAGAGAAGACCAGATATAGGGATGGCAACGGGTCGACCCTTTTAATTTAAAAAATTATTTAAAAATAGCAAGACCAACCATTTTAAATTAAAATTGTAAAATAATGTTTTTTCAATTGAATCCAGATCTGGGTTGCCCAGGCCCAGGCTTATCTAAAGCCTAACTCTTTTGCTTAGAAAAATTGGGTCTTAGACTGGTCTGCGCCTGATTTGGCTCATAGGTTAGCTTATTGAAAACACCTAAATTTAAGCTTATGAGCCAGCTCATTGTCATCTCTAACCAGATATAAAGTACAATCGATACAATAAAATCGGGTATCATAAAAAGATCCATGACATAACTTTTAGTATCAAAATGAAGCTCAAATGGCAGACTAACACGAGGAGAAGGTGCAATTGTTTATGGCAACATTTTTTTCTAGTTTTGGTTCACCAACAATATGACCTATGATAAACAAGTTTTCAAAAATCTTGATTAGTTTAAAGTGTCAAAGGTCGGGATTGATAATAAGGAGTATATAATTGTCAAAGATAAAGGGACTATAGCTAAAAAATGCACATGTATAAAACTTATAATTGATACCTTTTTATACTTAAAATTGATCAGAATGTATTGAATATAGCACAACTTTTGGAGAAAGATTACAAAGTCAATTTAAAGACAATAAATGCTTGATCAGGGATGCAAATGATTAGGATGTGTTCAAAATTAAAATGAAAGGTAAAAGCTTCTTACTGAACCTAATGGAGGAATAACAAGAGCTTCTTATTGTATCTAATGGAGGAATAACAAGTTTTATCCCTAAGTTTTGTCAATACGACTGGGCTTTGGCATAAAAAACTAGGGCATTTCAATCATTGAGCTTTATTACTTTTACTTATCAATTTGGCAAGTAAACTAGACTTTCCTTCTCAAAGACAAACTGAAGAGCATCTTAAAAATTGCAACTTATTCGTATCTCTGTGGACCTCAATTTGTTTTATCTATAAAGGGAAGAAAATAATATATGACCTTTATTACTGATCTAAGTATAATGTGTTGACATTTTCTAAAATTTAATTCATAAGTTACAAATGTGTTTAGGATATTTAAAACTTGGATTGAGAATCAGAATAGCTGTGAAATTTAAGTTTTAATATCAGATATTACAAAAGAGTACAATTGAGAACAATTTAAGTTGTTATGTAAAAAAACTAAACTTAAGCATCAACTTGCCGCTTCCTACACTTTGTACCAAAATAGAGCGAATGAGAGAAAAATATAACCATAATGGAAATGGTCAGGTGTATAAGCGAATGAGAGAAAAATATAACTATAATGGAAATGGTTAGGTGCATATATATAAAAAAAGGTTTTGGATAAAAGCATTAAATACGAGAATTTTTTGTAGGTTATCAAAATGAAAACTCCATTTGAGATTTGGTATGGATATAACACATCCTTATAAAACCTTAAATTTTTAGTTGTATATCTGTTTTCACATAATTCCTCAAGTGAAAAGGGAAAAGTTAGATAAGAGGGCAAAATCTAACATATTTATTGGCAACAACAATGTCATTAAAGCTTACAAGATCTTTCAACCTCAAATAAGAAAGATCTTGGTGACCAGAGATGTTCGGTTTGTTGAAAATCAACAATGGAGCTAGAACAAAAAAGATAGGATTCACAACTTTAATCTCATATGAAAACAAGAAGATGAAATTGATGAACCTTCTATTAAAGAGACTAGGTTGCTTTATGATATTTATTAGAGTTCCAATTTTTGAACCTATAGATTATGAGAAAGCTGAAAAGAATCAAAGATGGGTAGCTATAATACAGTAGGAGTTAAGTATGATTAAGAAAGACAAGAAATAGAGAATAGTGAAAGGCTTAAGGAGAAAATGATTATTGATGTTAAATGGATATTCATAATCAAGCTGAATATAAATGGCTCCATCAGTAAACATTATTTAGGCTTATGGTGAGGGGCTATACTTAAGAATTTGGAGTTGATTACTTAAAAGCTTTTTCTCTCTATTGCACATTTAGATATTATCAAATTATTACTAGCATTGGTTGCTTAAAATAAATGAAAATTAATCTAATTTAATTTTAAATCGGCCTTTCTCAATAGTTATCTATAATAGGAGAATCATATTAAGCAACTAGAAGGTTTTGAGGTTAAGGCTAAGGAGAATAAGGTTTATATTCTAAAAAATGCCCTATATGATTTAAAGCATACTCTAAAGACTTAGTACAATAAAATTGATCAACATCTATTAAACCTAGATTTTGTGAAGAGTCTAAATAAGACCACATTTTATATTAAATATGTTAATAACTTTTTTGAGTATTTCATTCTATATGGATGACCTATCAGGTATAAAGAATAATAAAGTGCTTATTAATGAGTTAAAAGAAGAAATGATGACAATTTTTAAGGTGACAGATTTGGGAACAATAAAATTCTTCCTTAGCATGAAAACCAAACAAAATTAATAATATATTTTTATTTATAAAAGTATGTTAAAGATATTTTAAAGAAACTTCAGATGGAGCACTACAAGCTTATGAACTAGAAAAAAAAACTCTATAAGGAAGATGGAGTAGAAGAAAGTGGAGGAGGCTAATTATATAAATCTTATTGGATGGTTAACATATATCATAACAAAAAGGCCTAACACAATTTATGTTGTGAGTGTTTTATTTGGATTTGGGTAGTATGTCATTGATTTAATCTCAAAGTTGCTAAACAAGTACTTAGATATGTATGTCAAAGAAACTATTGATTTTGGCATTTTGTTTTATCGTAATCAAAATTCACAATTTCTTGTCTATTATGGAAGTGACTAGGTGAATTCTTATGATGACAAGAAAAGTAATTTAGGGTACTATTTTATACTTAAATCAGGTATGTTTTCATAAAATTCCAAGAAGTAAGAGAAAATGGCTCAATCAATAATTGAAACTTAGTTCATTGCTACTATAACAGTTGTGAAATAAATTATATAGATTAGGAAAATCCTATCAACTCACATTTGGAGCAAGAAGAGAGTAAAAAAAATTTTGTTGATAATTAAGCAATAATAACTATCTCTAACAATTCAATCTTTTATAGAAAAACAAAACATTTCAACATCAATTTTTTCTTAAGAGAAATTTAGAAAAACTGGCGAAGTATGCTTATTGTATTAACAAATAGATGATCAAATTCTAGATATATTCATCAAGGCACTTCATATATTGAGATGTAAATTTTTGAAAATAAAATTTGCAACTACTAAGTAAGGTGGAGTGTTGAAAATTGTACTAGCAATGTAACATCCCCTCACTTATGGGAAAGGGCAATTTGGTCATTTTGAATGGGTTAGAATCATTGAAAGTGTTTCTG
>JANQBM010000004.1:13376844-13395582 GCA_025594535.1 Erythroxylum domingense | reverse complement strand
ATTATTAATAATTAAAGACAATATTCATATATACAATAAATTCACAATTAAATGTTAAATTCGATAAATTAAAACTTTAAATTAAACATTTTATTAAAATTACATATTCAAATTCTCAAATTAACACAACAATTAAGCAAGATTTCATAACCAAACATTCACGTTTAACACTAAAAACATGCTTTTTTTGTAGAAATAATATACACATAAGAGAGTTTACCTCAAACAACGCACGATGAGTAAGACAACAATTAAAAAACGCCTGGAAAACGCGAGAGAAGGACTCGGAAAATAGAAGACGGAATGGTTTACGAGGAGAGAAGAGAAATGAGGGGGCGAGGGGGAAGGGGGGTTCAACGCCCGACTTAAAGACGCTGGATTACTGACGGAACATAACATTCCTTCGATAATCTAGGTTTTCCCACGACGCAACCGCCGATAGTTACCGACGAACACACAAATTATGTCGGTAAAAGAGCGGCAATTTAGTATAGTGAAACTCAAATACCGACGGAACACAAATTTCGTCGGTAATCTAGGTTTCCCTACCGATAGTTACCAACGGATAGACAATATTCCGTCGATAAAAGAGCGGTAGTTTAATACGGTAGAAACTCAAATCTAGGGTTATCTCAACGAATCGTCGAACCAAGATGCCAACAGTTACCGACAAAAACTTGATTCTGTCGGTGATTAATGCTTATCATCTCTTCTTCATCGGAACGACGACGTTTGTTAACAATTTACTGATAGAAGGCTTGATCCATCGGTGTATAAGATACTAGATATTGCGACAAAATAGGGCTTTTGTTGGTAAATTAAATCTTTGTACCGACAGTACGTTAACGGTCGGTAAAGCGACGAAGCAAACCAATCGCGAGAGTAATTCCCGCATTTATTATCGACAGAATCTGCTATTCCGTCGGTATATATAACAACAGTATCCTATTTTTCAGTAGGCGTCTGAAGCAATTAAATTGTGGGAACGGTTCCTACATTTTGTTTTGACGTTGTAAGTTTTGGCATCGCTATATGTCGTCAAAGATTTTGCTCGAAATTCTTCCCTCCAATTTGTCCAACGGATGTATTTTCCGTCACTAAATACACCGTATATTTTGATGGAATATAATTTTTTGTCGGTAAATAGCAACGGAATGGTTTCCGTCAGAAATATTCCGACACTTTTAAGTTATTTTCTTGTAGTTGGAGAACTAATATTTCGTCGCATTCTCAAAATTTGTAGATACTTATCTCTAAGATGAGTAATAGGCGCAAATGTGACATCTCTTGGTGTTGGAGTAGGCTCACAAGGTGTAGGTTTGTGATCTTCTGGCTGTGTACGAGCAGATGGCTCATCAGCTATACTTCCAAGAAGCTGACAGTATCACGACTGCAGTTGTGTCAGTACTAAGCTGCTTGGTGTAGCCTTATTCTTCTTCTTTGGTAGACTAAGTCCCATGTCAATCACCTGCATTCAATTTGACATTAGATTTCAATGATACTATTAATTAATTAAGTATTATTCATCAACCATATATAAAGAAAACAATATAGTCTCCAACTAAAAAAAGACCAAGTAACTCAATGTAAAAGGGCAAAGATCGAAAAATTACAAACTATCTATAATATAGGTACCTAATAATAAGATTGGGTTATGAAATAAGGTTTTAAGGACCAACAATAGTTGGTGTGTCTTGCCTAATCTTACTTGACAACAAGTTTATATATATTTAAGATAAGATTCTAACAGAAGATCAAAGATTATATGGATTCTATAATTTTGCTTCTCTAATTGTGAAAATCATATGTAAATAAGCACCCTGATCCATTAAGAATCATTACCTCCTCTACCAATTTCATAAAATGACAAGGAGCATGACAATAAAAGAAAGAACAGAGAGTGTATTTTTCAAACGTAGAAGTTTTTGGCAAATTTATTTAGATGAGTGTTAATATTTTCTAACCTCTTCAGATGTTTCAGCTTGCAATAATATATATATATATATGTGTGTGTGTGTGTGTGTGTGTGTGTGTGTGTGTTTGTGTGTATCAAATCTAGTAAGAGATTTTAATCCTTTTATGTATAAAATAATTGGCAACTAAAATGAATGATTATGATTTTTAGAAGTGACCTGATATTAAATATTACTGATTGAATTCCAATAAATGATGGAGTTTCTCCTAAACGGTGCATAGAATAGAAAGATCCATCAGAAATTAAGTGGATTAAAACAATCAATCTATCTCCAATCCTAATAAAATTGATTGGTTACAAAATTCATAATTGTCTCAATTCCAAAATCATAGCAACAACCAGGTATTCATTGTGTTACAATAAAGTAAGCTGTATGATAAGCAATAGTAGTAAAAGGAAGGACTTATGCCATTAAGACCTAATATAAGCTTTAAACTCTAACAGAAGATCAAGTTTATATATATTCAAGATAAAAGTCTAACAAAAGATCAAGTTTATATATATTTAGATAATGTGTTTTATAGAAAAACTGAGTTAAGGTTATGTCTTTTCATATTTTATATTTTACGGTAATGAGATTAAAAATCATAATAACGGTTCGGTCTACACTATAGTGGATTTAACTAGTAGAGCTTGGTTTGTATTCTAAACAAATTGAGGAATTTATATTTGTACTATTTCCTATTTGTCACAAGTAAATGAAAACTAAATATGGTAAAGTTAAACATGATAAGAAAAAAAAATCAATTGACATACTTAAATTAATGCAAGAACCGAAAAATAATAAATCATTGAGAACTCTATGTCAAGACCTTAGGTGCTAGCTGACGACTTTAATTGTGTTCTCTAATCTAATGAAGACTAAAGTGATAAAGTTAATAAGCAAGGAAATCGAGAATGCGGTTAATAGATTGGGGACCTTGGAGTGGATTAATAAGAAAAAAGAAAGATTTTTCAGACAGAATTATGATAAAACAACTATGGTTGAAGACTATCCCTAACTCTTTTATTCTCTTTAGTGCCCCCATTATCCTCTATTCATTCTCTAATGGAGCTACAGAATCTTAGTACTTCAACATACGCAAATTCTAACTAATAAACAAACAAGTCATTAATTTTCATCTAAAGCTCCAAAGGGTTCACTAAAGAGAAGGGCATTTGAAAACTGCCCGCTCTGTATATACACCCCATATGATCTCTAGTTTTCCTTAAAGACATTACAAATGCCATTGACAGAATTTTTAAAAAATAATTATGGTTTAACTCTAGACTAGAAAATAAAAGGAATAAAGTGAAATGGTTTGAAGTTTGTCAGTTTAGGAAAAATGAAGGTTTAGGAATTATCTCTATAAAAAGATGAATCAGGTGCTGCTCTAAAAAAAGATTTGGTGGTTGATTCAAGATATGAAGTCACCACGGTTTAAACGGGTACATGAATACCATATCAAAGATAGATGCATTTGGAATTTCCAAATCTCATAAAATGCCTCACCTATGAAATTCATTGTTAAGAACAAAACAAATCAGGGAATTTTGCTTCAGTTAAGTTGGTAATGGAATGCTAATCAATTTCTGGAAAAATACATGGACCCCTTATGTTCCTTTAAATCAAATCAGTGACTTGGAACCTCTACAGAGATTGGTCATACTAACCCCTAAAGTTGATTGGCACAAGATTGTATGGTTTAAGCATCATTGCCCCTAATCACACACTATGGACTACTTTCAAACTCAAACTCCCCAACTTATACAGACTAGGAAAATATCTATGCATCCCAAATTCAATGCAGTTTCTATAGCAAAATATGAATCCCCCTTAAAATGGACTAACATCATAACCTGGTATGTGAGAATTACAAAACTAAAGGTAGAAAATGGACTACACATAGCTCTTTCCTAACTTGTTAAAGGTGTATGGACTGAAAGAAACAAAGGGTATGTACAAACTTAACTCACTCAGAGAATGAGTTGTCTATGCATCCCAAATTCAATGCATTCCCAAATTCAATACAGACTAGGAAAATGTCTATGCATCCCAAATTCAATACAGACTAGGAAAATATCTATACATCCTAAATTTACTGCAGTTTTTATAGCAAAATACGGAAATCTATTATGCTCTCATATAGAGTGATTGAATCCCCTTCAAAATGGACTGACATCATAACTTGGTATGTGAGAATTACAAAACTGAAGGTGAAAAATGGACTACACATAACTCTTTCCTAACTTGTTATAGGTGTATGGACTGAAAGAAACAAAGGGTATATACAAACTTAGCTCACTTGGAGGATGAGTTGTCTATTCTCACATGTGAACAAATCATATTACACCTAAGCCTTTACAACCACAATCATAAAGTCAATCAAGAAATTAGTACCCTATAGAGAATTACTTAACCAATGGTTCAACTATTCAATTGGTAGTATGTATCACTTATCATATATACACCCCGTATGATCTAATCCATCTTTCCAATTTTGTAGGATGCCAAGCATACTATGAGATGAGAATCCCATGATAGATCATTAGTTTAATAAGCCCTTTATGTAATACTACAACCATATATATTTTTAAAAAATTGTGACTGCTAATTCTACTATTATGAAAGGATAAAGAAAAAGCTCTAGGCAAGCATATGATGGTTTTGGAAAAAGAAAACAATTTTCTTTTCATTTTCATCAATAGGAATACTTGTAGGGTAAGTCTTTGATTTGTGATCTAATGTATGTATAGTAGCTAAATGATTAGTACTCAATCCCAGAGAGTATGTACGTATCTGTACTTCTTTATTGACAATGCATTGCTTTTGATTTTGCTTTAAATAATTTTCTAGGAAAAGAAAAATGACATCCAATCTGATGTTATTTGAGATGTTTCCTTCATATTGATTTAGCATGCATGTTTCCCGAAGAAGACAATGGTTACTAAGTGAATCAGATAATGGTTAATTGCCATCGTTTCCTTTGTTTGACCTTTTAGTCTTTCACATTCTAAAACTACTTGACAGATCCTATCAAAAACCATGTTTTCGCATTGTTAATAACCTCATTATTCCCTAATTATGTTACTGCCCCTGGTTATGTTAATAACCTTATTCTTCCTTAATTTAAGCTCTCGTCAATAACTCAAATGAATTAGTGATTCTTAGGAATAAGTAATTTAAGGAACAATTTCTTTTGACCATGGTTCATCCTATGTAGATGTTACCATATTGAGATTAATCTAAAGATACATACTTAACTTGCTAGTGACTTGTACTACTTACTAATTGGTTTAAGAATTTTCAAACCATCTTCAAAAGGTTCAGCCTTATTGTTTATTAAAAATGTGAATTTTGGTAGGAAAAAAGGCAATGCTTCCATGTATGTTTCAACTTGATAAGACAAGGTATTATTAAATATCATCATCATTTGTTAAGGTAACATTGTCATTGTTTGAGTGTCTAACCATAATGTTTTTAGGAGCTTTTTTATCACTATCACCGTGTTAATATGTTTTTTTGAAAACTAATATTACAGTTATGTGTAATGCAGATGGTGATGAATTTTAAATTTCACTATGGTGGGTGTTGGATAAAAATGATAACAATATGGTGGGTGTGAGGGAAAAGATCAAAAGCCAGAGCAATATAGATATTGATGAACTCATCATGTTAGTTTTAAAAGGAGTGTCAGAAGAAAAAGGATATAAAGCAGTCTCTATGCTTTACAAATTTCCTAAAGAGTTAATGAAATGCTTTAAAAAGGTTAAGCTTATATAATAATAAGACATATTATTAATGTTGAACCGCATGTAACAATTAAACTACTATAATATTAACTATTACAAGCATGGTTATGAGAATTATGTAAAAAATGTTATAGAATCTGACCTAAAAGCATCCAGAACACTAGATAATGTACAAACGACTTAAGAATTTTAAAGCTATGTATATATAAAGTTAAGGAAATAGGAGTTAACATTGTAACAGCATAATTATGTATTTCCTGAATTAAGTATCAGTATACTAGCACAAAGACTAATTACCTCCAGATATCGCTCCACTGGAAATGGCACCACAGCTGAAGGATCTTTTCAACCCTTGGGCAAAACAAATTGAAATGTAACAGTATTTTGCACTTTTAAATTCATCAATAGTAAGGGTTATAGTAACAAATACACAGAAACATCAAGTGGCATTCTTAAATTCTTGTCCTTTCCTATTATCACCATTATTTTCTCCAAGAACCATAGTACAATTCCAAAACAACAAAATCATTATTCAGTACGTGTTTTTGTTTACAATCCCAACAACAGTATTTTCATTATTCAGTACATTTTCTCCATGAACCATAGTAAAATTCCAAAACTGACCATAGCTTCTCCACCTTAGGTTAAGTGTATTTAGGACTATCTCAATTTAACCCAACTAAAATATACAAAAATATTCAAGGTAAGTACTGGCAAATAATTTAGCACATATTAGCACAGAGCATAAGATCACAGCTATATTAGCACAGAACATAAGACCGCAGCTATCAACTGCACAACTAGTAACTACCTAACATTTGGGTGGATTCAAGTCCCATTTGGGATCATGTGAGCGGGTAATTTAATCTCCATATAAACGTCTCCCTATAATAACATTGAAGAAGAAGAAATAATGGTAAACAAGGAAGAATACAAAAAGGCCATCCTTTAAGGTAGCCATTGAAATGGGCAGGAGGAACAAGAGTCAGTCAAGTAAAGAGTGAAATTATTTTGTGACAATAACGAATTTGGTGGATTGTTTGAATGAGAATGAAACTTGGCATTGGGTAGATAAAACTGAAAGTGTTTGTTAAAATGCCCAGCAGAAAATTTACCGTAGCCTTTATGGAGTTGTTCGTGACAGTGAGACTAAAAGGATTTGTTTTGGAGTGGAGAAGCATTGATGTGGTTTCCATTGCTATGAGAACAATTAAAGAGCTAAAAATTACAAAAGAATACCAAGGAAGTACAACATTGGTTTAGCGGAAGCAGCAAGACAACGAGAGAATTGCGCGATAGAATGTTTACGTTCTGCTTTGAATTTTAGCTTCACTATCTCTCCCAGAAGCAATGCAAGGTATACTGTCAACTACCCCAAGGGGGCAAGCCTGTCACTTCAAGAAGCAATGCAAAATTATGCTGCCCGTGGTATGTTTAAAGCCTACTCGTCCGTTAGATCTTTGATTTTAATTACTAGTTAACTAAAACAAACACAAATGCCAACTATAGGACTATTCCTAAATAAACATTCTTAAGCTAAAAAAAATCACAAGGAACAGATTCAAACCAAACGTAAAAGGTTAAGCACTAAAAAGGAACAACTCAAGAAACAAAACCTTATAATGGGAGAGGATGTGTGAATATATGAGCATGTGTTTTTTGGGCATAAACATAGAAATTACACGTGCTTAACCCATATTCAAGTGGTTAAATGGAAGTGCTATCTTGGTGTTGAATATAAATCTAAAATAAATTACGATTGATTGGCACATGACGTGTTTTCTCATTTATTTCACTTATGTTAACTTTAAAATTCTCTTAAAATCTACATACAACAATGAAGATAAAACAACAAAGGTTCAATTGAATAATAAGAATTTATTCATCATTGTCTTCAGTGGACTCTTCCAATACAATATCATATTCATTCTCACTACTGCTTGTCTCTAAGTCCTCCAAATCGTCATTCAAACATTGCTCAGAATTCAATAAAAAATTATTTATTACACTATATGGAATATCATTTCGATCTAAAAACTCTAAGGAACATTCCTCAACTTCCACTGGAACTTCATCTAACTCCTTAACGTCATTTGAACCTTCTTCATTACCAAGCAAAAGGATATCATAGGCACGTCTAACTTCACATTCTTGCACAATCTGCCAATTTCGACCGAATAACAAATCTTCCACATAAAAGACTTGCTTCGCTTAGTTTGCCAAAATAAATAGGTCATCCTTATACCAGAACTTAGTTACGTTGATGCTTTTTACAATGCCATTGACCCTCATATTTGAATTTCCAAGATCGTACCATTTGCAATTGAAAAGCACAACATTTTTACCTCTAACATATTCAAGCCTGATAATATCTATCAAAAGCCCATAAAATGTAACATTATCTTCCCCATAATTTCCTAACGCTGCAACAACACTATTTTGTGTAACCCTATGTAGATCACGGGCTTTAGTATGAAATCGCATGCCATTTGTATTAAATACAATATACTTCTGCACCAAACTATGAGGTCCACATGCTAATGCATACAAAGACTCAAAGATACTTCCATCATAGGAGCTAGTTAATGTCGCCATCTATAATAACAAATGAAAATTAGTTAATAATATATAACTATTAGTGTAAACCACGTACAAACCTTCTTATCACCCCATGCTTTAACCATGAAGAAAATTGTTCTCTGTGTCTCCTGTTAACATATAATGGACTTTGTTGCCTCAACTCATCTATGTGCTCACTATGAATGAAAAAAAATTCAATCAAGATTATATGAAATATCTCTTCTTATTACATATCTTAATTTGACAATAGGTTATAAAAACTTACTCAATAAAGGGCCTAATCTCGTGACAATTCATAAGCACATACCAATGTGCAATCTTTAGCTCATCTGTAGGAAGAGCAATTGTTTTGGCAACACCAGTCGGCTTACATCATTGGAAGAACATTGATATGTCACTACCATCAACCATATCATTGATTCACTCTGGCACATTGAAGTTGGTTTCAATTCCTTTTATATATATTGAACAGAATGTTATGCACTCTTTAACAACATATGTTTTAGTAATTGACCCTTTCGGACGTGCTTTATTTGTAACAAATCTCTTTAGTGTACCTAAGAATCGTAACAAATGATTAACCATAATTAGATAGGACACTATTTAGTTAACTTTGTTGAGTGATAGGATAAATTTAAATAATAGCTCTCAATTGGATACATCCAGCTATATGCAACTGGTCCACTAAGTAAGGCTTCATTTGGCAAATAAGTAGCTAAATGTACCATGACGTTAAAGAATGCTAGTGGGTATATCATTTCAAGTTTGCATAAGATTAAAGTTTTCTCATCACACATCTTCTGTACGTCATCCTTATTCAAACTTTGTCTACAAATTCAACGAAAGAAGTCCCCCAACTCCATTAAAACACCTGTCACATCTTTACTCAAGATGGCACGCATGCCTAATGGAAGAATGCTTTGTAACAGTTTATGACAATCATGAGACTTAAGTCCAGTAATCTTCCTTTCATCATCATTAACACATCTAGATATGTTAGATGCGTAACCATCTGGAAACTTCACCTGCTTTATAAACTTGCAAAAGTTCTTCTTCTCATCGAAAGACATTGTATAGCATACTGGAGGTTTTGGCACAATAGTTCCATCAGCTGCTCTTTTCAAGTGTAATTCCTTTCAAATGTTCATATCTTCCAAATCAAACCGAGCCTTGATTGTATCTTTGGTTTTACCTTCAACATTCATTAAAGTACAAAGGATATTGTTACAAATATTCTTTTCTATATGCATGACATCAAGGTTAAATCTCAATCTTAACTTATGCCAATATAGTAGATAAAAAAGTATGATTTTCTTATTCCAATTCAACTCTCCTTTCAATCTTGTTCTCTCTTATTACTGGGGCGCTTTTCATAACATATATTTTACACATGATATAATTGTTCCACCACATCATCTCCATTTGGTAAGTTAGGTATAGGCTGATGATCACTCTTTCCATCAAACTTCTTGCTTTTTCTCTATGGATGATTGTAAGGAAGAAAACGTCGATGGCCTAAGTAACCAGTCTTACTTCTTAACTTACAAGAAGGAGTGTGCTTGTTACAAATAGGGCATGCCTTATAGCCTTTAGTGCTCCACCCAGAAATGGTACCATAAGCTGGAAAGTCATTGATAGTCCACATTAATGTTGCATGGATTCGAAAATTTTCTCCTTTTGAAGCATCAAAATCATCAAAACCATCTTCTCATAACCCATTTAACTCATGTACTAGTGGTCTCATATAGACATCAATGTCTCTACCCACCACTTTCGGACCTGGAATAACCAGTGATAGCATAAAAAATGACTCATCTATACACATCTAAGGGGTTAAATTGTATGCTAAGAGAACAACAGGCCACACGCTATATGAAAGTGACAAATTGCCATATGGATTGAATCCATCTGTTGCTTAACCTAGTCTAATATTACATGATTCTCTGGAAAATTCAGGATAAAGCTTATCAACGCTCTTCCAAACTTCTCCATTAGAAGGATGAACCATGTTATTTTGTCACCTTTAGGCCTATCATTATTCCACGTCATTTGTTTAGCTGTCTTACTTGATATAAATAATCGTTGTAATTTGGATGTTAAGGGAAAGTACCGTAAAACTTTATGAGGTATCTTCTTACCCCTGCGATCATTAATTCTCCATCTTGATGTTCCACACTAGAAACAACTTTCCAATTCCCCATACTCTTTCCAAAACAGGGAACAATCATACTTACATGTATGTTTCGACATATAACCCAAACCTAGGCTCCGTAGAAATTGATTTGCTTCATAATAGGACTTTGGCAAAGATTTACAATTAGGTAATACATCCCTCAGTAGAGCAAGTAACATGTCAAATGACTTATTGCTCCACTTGTTGTATAATTTCAAGTGAAGCAACTTTATTAAAAATGACAACTTTGAAAAGTTTGTACATCCGGGTATAACTTTTTAGTTGCTTTACTTAACAATTCATGAAAGGCACCCATAATAGAATCTCTGATGCCTATAGGAGGACTCCTTCCATCTTGATCAATTGGACAATTATTTAAGAAAGAAGTCACATCATAAAGCAAATCTTGCATGCCATCATCCTCCTCATCACCACCTTCATTAATATCATTGCTCGTCCCATCAATTCCTACATTTGCAGCGTCAACCCTTTCTTCCCTAGAGATAAATCTATATTCTGGCAGTTCACCATGTAAAACCCAGTAGGTGTATGATTGATCCATGCCAAATTGCATTAAATGGTCAAAAACATTCATTTGAGACCTCATATAACAATTTATGCAACGTGCACAAGGGCATGAAATTTCACAGTCTTTGCCCTTTTTTCAGCCACAAAATTCATAAACATTCTCACTCCATCAATGTATTTATAGGAAACCTTAACACTTTTCATCCAACTCTTATCCATAGAGCAAAAAATACTTATAAATTAAATTTCAGAATGAGAACATTATGTTATGTTAATGGCAAATCAACAAAGACTCTTACTCATATGCTTAAGGAGGTAGTTTGACACTTTTCATCTAAGGTCTCAATAAGCCTAGAAACATACAATCACCTAATACACAATAGCTCTGTAATTTATACATCAAATCTTGGCAATTTATTTACTGTATTATTTATCTAGTACTTTAGTGGAATTATATAGAGCAAAACATGGCATTTCATAGAGCAAATTCAATAGCTATAGTTTGAATGCAAACAAACTAATTAACAATCCAGCAACTTGATACTTATAAGTTAGCATACTTGCTTCTTGTTTTCCAATGGCTCCTCCAACTATCTCCTCCTCACACTTGGAAATAGTATCTGTCATAAAGCATGATAAAATAGAAGTAAACTTCAGCAATTAAATGTATAAAATCTTATGAACAGATATTGTTCAGTATAGTAAACACCAAGTTCACAAATTAAATAATTGATATGGTGTATCATTGTATTTCAACCTGTGACAAATGATTTGGTGTATTTTGTAACTCTTTCTTAGCTTATATTTTTTAAGGCTATATTACTGGAACTTAGAAAGCATGGATATCTTGTAAGAAATTAAGAACGATTATTCATCTGATGCTTCGCTCCTTTTAGCTTTCATTCGACTTTTCTAGGATTAGAAGTTATCTTTGGAACCACCAAGAGGCGTATGGCATATCTTAATGGGGGAATGAGTAGGGAGGAATACAATTAGAGAATGTTTTCATAAATGATAATGTCTCTGAACATATTTGCAGGTACTAGGAGTATGTAAAAAGTGTTAGAGTCAAAACCTTGGTATATACAAGACAAGCTCTTACATTGGGTGAAGTGAAGGCCAGGATTAAGCTTAAAAGACATGAAACTTAAACATATACATATATGGATTAGATTCTATAGCCAACCTCTTAAATATTAAACCACTACTAGGTTAAGTCATTTAGCTAGAACTATGGGAAAACCATTGTGCCTAAATAAGTTATCAATCACCTTAAAAAAAATTTGTTTTGCAAAAAATTATGTAAAGGCACCACTTATCTTGATCTAAGGGGTAACACGAGAGTGTTTAGGATTGCAAAGTAAAAGCAACCACTTTAGAATACGACTGTAATATGGTAATGTGTAGGTGTTATGTTGAACTGCTTTAATTCTTCTAAATTTGTTTTAAGTCAGTTTATGTTGAAGGGTCCTGCTCTAATTCTTCTAAATATGTAGGTGTTATGTTGAAGTTTGCTCAATGTTAACTTCTTCCTTTAAAAATTTTTCTAGGAAAAGAAATATGACATCTAATTGATTAACCCTCGACTAATTTTTTCTAGTAAGAAATATTAATAAAGAAATTGTTTCCAAAAATCTTCTAAATGTAAGTACCTATTTATTATCAATGTCTTGCTATTGCTTATACCTTTTGTGAATAATCCTTGCCTATTTAATCTACTCTTCACTTTTAGCAATTTTCTTAATTTGCTAAAAGTGAAGTGTAGATAATTGAGCAACCATGTTGTAATGTCTTGTACAGCAAGTTCAGTCTATTTTTGTATTTCCTTTTATAAGTTAGAGCAAACAGTCTTGTTTATTAATTAATTGATAGGAACCATGGTGTGTATATATATATAACTCACAATACCATTAAACTAGCCTAAAGACGTTAGTTTAATGGTATTGTGAGTTATAAGATGGATTTCATTACTAACATGAATAAATGGATTCAACCACAAGAAGGTCACCGTCACAATTCTTCATACATTTCTAACAACATTTTCCCAAGTTATTGCTAAATTGAGCTAGATTAGTAATAACCAAGGAACTTAAAGAACATTTCATAAAAGAACAAGTCACTCACAACAAATAAGTTATCAAAAGTCTTAATTACCTCGATATACTTAGAACAGAAGCAACACTCCCAGCAATCAAAGTAATAATAGAAATAATCCCATGTTACTAAATAAAGCCAAAATGTAGAGACATCCAATCCTTAGCTAAAATCTATAACACTAAACACCCAAAACTCATCTATCTATCAACCACAGAACACTTAAAACCCTAAAAATGAACACCTACCAAGGCCAAGAAAGCAAATGTACACTCCATTATTACAAATAGAAGCCAAAACAAGCTATAGCAGGTGTAAATTGAACTTAACCCACTCAAATACCAAGAAAATCTAAGAACATTAGTCACTTCTATAACTAGTACATAAAGACTACAACATCAACAACGATTGCATAGCTAAAACAACACAACATGACAACAGTAGAGAGTTTAATGGGTATTATAGAAAATGAAGCTTACAGCTAAAACCGAAGAAAAAGGAGAGACATTGGAAGCCCAAATCGAAGAACAAGATGAGGAAACTGTCAGAAGGTCGGAAGGAGGGAGGAAAGGCTTGGCGGCAAATTGAACACCATACATGCAATGCACAGGTGGGGGGGAAGGGGGTTGGGGTTGAGGTTTTAAGAAAACCAAAACGACGTCGTTTGGTTTAAAACCAAATGACGTCGTTTTGCTCCTGTAGCAGAATGTTTTAACTAATCCTTCTATGACGTTTTTTTCAACAAAATGTCGCGGTTTCTATTTCGCGAAGTTTTATTCATAAAAAGTCGTAAAAAGTGTCACAAATCCACGACGTTTTCATAAAACGTCGTAAAAATTCAAACTTTTTATGACGTTTTTAAAAGATGACGAAAAGTCTTTACAATTTGCAACGTTTAGTGCCATCATCATAACTCATTAAATTTTAAGAATTTAATAAGAGAAATAAATGTGTTTTCCAAACTAAGAAATTTCTAGAAGTTAATTTAGTGATAAATTTGAGTGAATTGAGGTAGTGGAGGTGGAATAAAAAAAGGAAGAATAATTTGTATATTTGTATTTGAAATTATTTTACTCTTACACCATGTGAAAAAATAAAAAAAATTTGTGAGTATACATTATTATCTCTAAAGGTCATGATATAATAAATGGCGCTATATATAAATGTATTATAGCAAACAATAGGAAATTACTCTAAATAAAGATGACAACTGTAGATAGAGATAAGACCTATAAAACTATATAACAAACATAATAAGAAGTTGTTTACATGATAAACAAAATTTGTAACGACCTATATAACTATATAATAAACATAACAAGAACTTATTTATGTAATAAGCATAATCACTAATATAGTCAAATGAAAATGTAATTTCACAGGCATTTAATATTCTCATATGCGCACACAATATAAAAAAGAGTTAAATTAAAAAAGTTAGATTTAGTGGAGATTCTCCATATTAAATTCTAGTAATAAAAATTCTAATTTTAAAATATCTATCAAATTAATTAACAATAATTTTTAAAATAATGAGTGTCTAGTTATAAAATTAAAATAAATTTATAAATATTGAAGATGATTAAATAAACTTCAGTTATTTTAAAACATTTGCATGTTTAATGTCTATATTATTTTAAGCTATATATTTAGTTCACATATATTAAAATATTTGTAATTCTTAATGTATTTACTTATTTTAAATTTTTTGTACATCAAATACTAGATAATAAATTTTTATTAACAAAATTAAATCAACTTTCAAATATAAAGATGATTACTTATTAATAAATTTTAATTATTTTAAAGTATGTGCACAATAAGTATCTATGATACTAAAATTATACATTTTGTAACTATAAATATTTAAATAAATTATCATATATCTAAATACAATTGGTGAAGTTAATATATATGTATTCTCATGAATGTACTATTATTTACAACATGCATATATGGTAAATCATTAAAAGAAACTGTTTTTATTATAAGTTAACATATATCATATAAAGTATGATATAAATATACTTTTTAATATTTATTTATAAGAAGATTACTGTACTTATTAAAAATGTATTTATAACAAGGGTGTTGACGTAGCAGAAACAATGCGAAACAAGGGTACAACTCGATACCGTCGATTCGAATCACATATACCGATAACAACACTATTTATCTGTTGATTGAACAGGAAGGCCAGAAAATAGGGCAAAAAAAAGGCACACAACCCTCAGGATCTATTATTCTTCAAAACTACGAAATACATAGTTTGGGCGACTTAAATAGTCAAACCCTAAAAATTACCAAAAAGGCAAAATACTAAAATATCCCTATTCTGAAAATAGATAGAAAAATATGAAAAACACAAGTAACACTGAAAGTGGACATTCCTACTAAAAGTTATGACAAATCAAAAAGTTACCAAAAAATAGTAAATATGTGAAATTGACTTTGAAAACCCAAAAAATTGACTATTTTTGAAGTCGGTAGAATTACGACTACATTTTATCAAATTTATCCAAATATGCACATGCTATCTCTTGGACTACATCATTCTCCCCAGGGTAGACAAAATTTGCCCTCAAATTGTCATCATATAACGAATCACCAAAAAAGGGAATCCAATGCTTCACATTGAACATATTAGCCATACGAATATGACTTGGTAGCTTCAAACATTAGGATTGACTTTCTTGATGATCTCCACAAGACCAATCTTTCTAGCAGATAGCTTATTGTAATCACCAACAGAAAAGCAATCCTTGATCAGAGCTGGCCATACAAAGTCACCCACTATGAACTCAATATGTTGCTTTTCTTATCGGCAACCTCTTTGTAGTTACTTGCAACAGATTGCCATAAACAACCTTATGGACATCCTACAATCTAGTAACAAAATCTTCTACTTTTCCATATGCTCTTGTCTTGCTAAGTAGAGGCAAAAAATCAAGAGGACCTCGAAGAACAAAATATGCAATCTGAAAAGGACTATACCTGGTACTATGATAAATTGTATGGTTGTGTGCAAATTTAGCATAGCTAAGCTTTATATCCCAACTCTTGATGTTTCCACCACCCAGGCTTCACAACAATTTACCCAAGGAATGATTTACCATTTTCGATAAGTTGTGTCAAAAAATGGATAAGGAACCTAGTATCTCTATCAGAAACAATCGAAGATGGTAGCCATGCAATCTGTACACTTCTCTAAAGAATAATTACACGACACAAATGGCATCGGTAGTTTTCTTACAAGGAATAAAATGAACCATCTTAGAGAAACAATCAACAACAACATAGATGGAATCATTACCTCGTTGTGTTCTTGGTAGCCCCAACATAAAATCCATACTTATAGTAACCTAAGGTTGCGTAGGAATTGGTAAAAGTTGATACAAGCCTAGATTAGTTTATGTTCGCTTCGAAACGTCATAAATTCGGTAGCGCTGCACAAACTTTTCAACTTCCTTTTAGATGGTTGGCCAAAAATAGGAAGTTTGCACTGACTTTAAGGTTTTGTCATGCCCCACATTTCCTTCCCTATATAATTTAGTAATAATCTACAGCCATAAGCTACAAACTAGAATGTATAACCTTTTCCCTTTAAATAAAAAGCCATCTTACAAAAGGCATGATTCCTTCTCACTAGCCAGACTTGTGTTTCACAACAAAAGTGAAACGTTCCACGTATGTAACCCATGAGGCATATGAGGCAGACACTTTGACTTACCTGTGCAAATGCTTTAACGCTTCATGATTAGTGTATAGAATAAATTGCCTATAGATAAGTAGTGTCTTTAATGCTTGACATCTTGAACCATAATATAGAATTCTACATCATAGGTGTTGTATCTCAACTTCGAACTAGACAACTTCTTATTGAAATATGCAACAGGTCTGTTGTTCTGACTCAGGACTGCTCCAATGTCTTGTTTAGATGCATCAGAATGTAATTCGAAAGGTTAGTGGAAATCAGGCAGCACTAAAATTAGAGCTATAATGAGGTATTGTTTGACTAGTTTGAATGCTTCCTTTACTTCTTCAGTCCAGGAAAATTTTTTCCCCTTCATACAGTCAGTGATAGACATCATAATAGAACTACAATGTGGAATGAAAGATCTATAGAAAGACTTCAACTTATGAAAGGTTCAAACTTTTGTAATGATATTGGGTCTAGGCCAATTTCGAACAGCTTCAACCTTCGACTCATCAATTAGCAGGCCATCTCTAAAAACAACATAACTAAGGGAAAAGGACCTTAGATTCCATAAAAGAGCACTTCTTTACGGTTGCATAATGTTATTGAGTCATGGGTCCATGCATCATATAAATGGCAAGGCAACGGAAGTGTCAGAATCAAAATTCCAACCCTAAAACATTCGTAGAAAATCCAGAATCTATGAGCATGTATAAACAGATTATAAGAACATGAAATTATAGCATATGTACTTTGCAAATACTCCTCCTTACTTGAATCTTCTCCTTGTTTGGGTTGTAGCAAACACTAAAAACCTTCCTTGGCCTCTAAAAAGCACGCAAAGATGAAGAAAAATTAGTATGTAAGGGTGGTTAGAGCACCAAACAAGATGAGTTCAAGTAGATGCTAAAGTGAGAGTTAGATCAAGACTAAGTTATGCAATTAATCTCATGCAAAAATTGCTTAAAATTGCATGAACAAATCTCAATATCACTCCTGTCAACTTTTAGAACTCTTCTAAACCCATAGCCTCTCGATTGAGTGTATTTTTTGGCTTAATTTTGAGTGTACATAAGTGAAGAACTCAATTATATACCTCCTGTCACAAAGTGGGTCATCTGACTTACTTAAAATGACAATCGTGCACACTTTGTATTTCATCTAATCTTTTAACATGTGACCCTTAAGTTCTCGATTATTTTTGGCATTTGAATTAACTCTTAATCCCAGCATATCATGAATGGTTTCATACCACTTGAATTAACTCTTAATCTAATAAATCATGAAGGGTTTCATGGTACCAATTTACTGGAATGTAAGTGAATTAACATATGAACTCTTTGATAGTTAATTATCCAACTTACAATCCTTTCCGTAGACAATTACTGTGCAATTCGTCCCTTCACCATCCTATGCCCCACTTGGTTTGGATTATAGGCTATATGTCAACTCCCACTAGACTGATTATGTCACATTTAGTCCAAGTGATGTTAGTTCTTGTCTTGGACATCTCATTACTCTATGTGTCATTAAAGACTCTCTTCATAACATATAACTTCTTTGATCAAAGACTCCCTATTAATGACCCTGACAAGAGGTCGTGGGTATCATCTCCTTCTATAAGGAGTGGTGAATCATTTACTAGCTACACAATTACCTTCGAATACTAATAGATGTACCTAATCATCATCCTATGAGCGATCTCATCTTGAGGCAATAAGGAATGGTGTCAAAACACAGGATCAGTATCAAAGATATCCTTGAGTACCTCAAGTCTAAGGATGTTTGCACCATTGTTATAATTAGATTAATCATTGACATTTGATAGATCATCCATATGATAATCTCATAGCGGGTCATCTGACGTACTTACTACTCTTAATAAGCATCCACATGTTAACTCCAAACATCTCATGCTTAGAGTTTATGAGATCTACTGCTTTATCAAATCAAGGAGTG
>JANQBM010000004.1:13354317-13368396 GCA_025594535.1 Erythroxylum domingense | reverse complement strand
TAAGCATCCACATGTTAACTCCAAACATCTCATGCTTAGAGTTTATGAGATCTACTGCTTTATCAAATCAAGGAGTGTAGCATGTGTTAGTCTATCCAGATTAACAATATGTTGTCTCATTAATCTTATGACTAGGGATAATTTAGACAATAATATAATTACACATGATAGGAATCTCATTATCATGATCTCATCATGATTTCCTTCATGCTGTGTTTTGTATCATTGACTTCATTAATTCGATTTAAGAATGACATCAATTCATAAATAAATGAACATCGAATTAATGAAAATTGCCTTTCGCTTTACTAGTCAAAATAAAGTTTGTACAAAAGTGTTAAAGGTGATTGCCTTTAGAATACCATAGGCGAGTACATTATAATCAAATTTCATTTGAGGAAGTGGCTTTGTCAAAGGATCAACAATGTTTTGATTTGTGGGCAGTCTCTCTATCTTTATATCACCTTTATCAATGATCACCCTGATTTGGTGATATCTCCCGAGTATATGCTTGGATCTATATTGAGACCTTGGTTCCTTGGCTTGAGCAAAAGCCCCATTGTTGTCACAATACAACATTATTGGGTCTACAATGCTTAGAACCGCTCTAAGTTCCATAATGATCCAAACAATTTATTTTACCACTTTCACAGCTGCAATATACTCTGAGTCGATTGTTGAATCTACAGTTGTCTCTTGTTTGGAACTCTTCCAACTAACTACTCCACCATTCAATGTGAAAATGTAACCTAATTGGGATTTGGAGTCATCCTGGAAAAATTGAGAATTGAAATCCATATGCCGCTCACTACGAAATCTCTATCTCCATATACCAAGAATACATCTTTAGTCCTTCTCAAGTACTTTAGGATATTCTTGACAGCCACCCAATGACACTCGCCAGGATCTTATTGATATTTGCTCGTAACACTTAAAACATATGATATATCAGTTCTTGTACATAACATAACATATATGATTGATCCTCTTGTTGAAGCATATGAGATCAAACTCATGCAAGTCCTCTCATCTTACGTCTTATGACACAGAGATTTCGAGAGTTTTATCCCATGAGTCATAGGGAAAAACCCTCTCTTAGATTGCTCCATGCTAAACCTATTTAGCATTTTATCTATATATGTAGCCTATGAAAGACCTAGCAACCTCCTTGATCTATCTCTATAGATATTTATTCCTAATATATAAGTTGCTTCTCCAAGGCCTTTCATGGAGAAATTCTGGGACAACCAAATTTTGACAGATTGTAAACTTGAGATATCATTTCCTATTAGTAATATGTCACCCACATAAAACACAAGGAATATGATAGCACTCCGACTAATTTTCTTATACGCACCAGGTTCATCTAAATTTTGTGAGAAACCAAACTCTTTGATTGTCACACCAAATCAGACGTTCCAACTCCTAGATGCTTGCTTCAATCTATAAATGGATTTTTGAACCTTGCATACCTTTTTCCATCTTTGGATATGAAACCCTCAAGTTGTATTACATAAACATCCTTGGCTAGGTTTCCATTCAGGAAAATCGTCTTCACATCTATTTTCCATATCTCATAATCATAATGAGCAGCAATGGCTGTGAGTATTCTAATGGATTTAAGCACAGCTATAGGGCTAAATGTCTCGTCATAGTCAACTCCTTGTCTTTAATGATAACCTTTAGCGACTAACCTCGCTTTATAGGTAATCACATTACCATCAATGTCGATTTATTCTTAAAAATCCACTTGCACCCTATAGGTTTTAGCCCTTTAAGTGGGTCAACCAAAGTCCATACTTGGTTTTCAAACATGGAATCCATTTCAGACTTCATGGCTTGAAGCCATTTTTCAAATTCTGAACTTTTCAAAGCCTCTTCATAGGTTATAGACTCATCGTCCTCTATGAGCAATACGTCATTATGTTCACTTATGAGAAATCCATATTTCTCTGGAACTTTATGTATCCTACTTGACCTATTACCATTTTATGTGTCAGAAGGTTCAACTATTATCTCATCTCCATAAATAACAATCTCAAGTTCACGTAGTTGTTCTATGTCTATTTGAGCATTATGAACTTCATCAAGTTCAACTTTGGTCCCACTATCTTTTCTTAGAAGAAACTATTTCTCTAAAAAGAAACATGCTTTGAGACAAACACCTTTTGCTCTAAAACATTATAAAAATAATATCCAATTGTTTCTTTAGGATATCCTACAAGACATTTAGCAGATTTTGCTTCAAGCTTGTTTAATTGAATTCGCTTCAGGTAAGCTAGATAACCCCAAACTTTCATATGAGAAAGATATGGTTTCTTGTTAGTCCATATCTCATATGGAGTAACATTAATTGCTTTTGAAAGGACTCTATTTATCACATAAACAGCAGTCTCAAATGTATAACCCCTAAAGGATTTTGTAGATCTACTAAGCCCATCATTGACCTTACCACGTCCAACAAGGTTCGGCTTCTCCTTTCAGCTATACCATTATATTGTAGGATGTAAGGTGGAGTCCACTGGGATACAATCGCATTATCCCTAAAATAACTTAGAAACTCCTCATTCAAGTATTCACCACCTTGATCTGATTGAAGTGTCTTGACACTTTTACTGAGTTGTTTCTCTACTTCATATTTGAATTGTTTGAACATTTCAAATGCTTCAGACTTGTATCTCATTAGATACACATACCCATATCGTGAATAATCTTCGACAAAGGTAATGAAGAACATAAAACCACCTCTGGCTTGAATTTACAACAGACCATATACATCATAATGTATTATCTATAATAACCTATTCGCTCGTTCGCCTTTTCCCTTGAAAGGTAATTTAGACATCTTGCCTAATAAGCAAGATTCACATATGAATATGATTCATAATCAAATGACCCTAAGCTACCACTCTTGTGTAGCTTAGACATGCATCTCTCACTTATATGGCCAAGTCGACTATGCCATAAGTAAGCTAATTTTAAGTTATCCTATTTTTGACTTTTATTGTCATTGATATTTAAAATTGGATTGCACATATCTAAGATGTAAATACCATTACACAATGTAGCAGTAACATATGGCATTTCATTCAACATAATTGAACAACCATTACTTTAATAAGTTAAATAAAATCCTATTTTATTAAGGAATGAAACAGAGACAATATTCTTTGTCACAACTAGTACATAATAGGAATTATCCAAAATTAACTCTAGCCCACTAGGAAGATACAAAACATAAGTTCTTATAGCTAATGCATTAACTCTTGCTCCATTTCCCACACGCAGGTCCATCTCCTTCTTCTTCTTGAGTGGTCAACTATCCTTGAGACCCTACATATCAACACTTATGTGTGAGTCACATCCGGTATCTAATACCTAAATATTATGATCAGATATAGTATTAACCTTAATAACAAATAACATACCTGAAGTAAATGATGGAGCATCTAATGCCTTCTTCTGCTTCAGCAACTCCAGATAGACCTAACCATTCCTCTTCCAATGTCATTCCTTGTTGCAATACTTTGGTGTTTTCTCGTTTTCCTTCTTCTTGGCTACACCTCCCACTGGCTTCTTGGACTTCTTCTTCTTCTTTTGGTTCCTTTTGTGAGAGCTAGAAGTAGCGTCCACTAGCGTTATAGCCTTATTGCGCTTCCTGACAGTTTGCTCAGCTATTTTGAGTAGATTAATCTACTCAGGTATCGAAGTAGATATTTCGTTCATCTAATAGTTAAGCACAAATTGTTAATTACTATCGATCAAACTAGTTAGAATTAAGTCTATACTTAATTCATGATCCATTATGAAACTCAAACTAGCTAACCTCTTAATGTATCCATTCATCTTCAACGCATACTGCACTGGAGACGATCCCTCGGTCATCTTAGAGTGAAAGAGTAACCTCGACATCTCAAATGTTTCAAACTGAGCTTACTAATCAAGTAGTTCCCATATATGGTAGACTATAGTATGAGCATCCGTAGCCTAATGTTGTTTTTGCAATTATGGTGACATAGAGGCTAACATTATACAGCTAGCCGATTCAATATCATTCAGTAGCTTCTTGTAAGCTTTTTTATTCTTATCAGAGGCATCATTAGTAAGGAGATCGCGAAGTGGTTCATCTAGTACATATCTTAGTTTCTTATATTTGAGAACAATTATTAGATTTTGCAGCCAATCTAAGAAGTTTGGTCTCGTGAATTTGTTAGAGTCTAGTAAAGAGTGTAAATTCACATTTGATGAAGACATCGTGGCAATTCAATAACCTAGAAAAATGAGAGAGAGTGTTAGAATGTACATAAATGCATATCAATAAGGACTCTAATCACATGCATTATGGGTCCTAATATTTTATCCGAATCCATATCCCTCACTACGAATATGAGAAAACTTATAGTTTTCCTATTGGGTCGATATCCAACATCACTAAGAATGACCTTGGGCTTGCCTAACAAGCCATCTTAGGCCAATCGGTAGGTATCATTCATACCAATTGCGTTCAGTTATGTAACTATTGACTTGTGCCATTAATTGTTGATTTAGCAAACCCATTAGATTATCAACTCTTGATACTATACATCACATGTATACTACTTAAATTCGCCTCTATTCGCGTTGACCTTAGGTTTGCCCAACAAATCAAACTTCCAGTTAGGACTAACCCATTAATCTGAAAATCGAATTTCCACGGTTTGAACATATTTATGTAGAGCAGGCCTGGGTTTGCCTAATAACCCAACACAAAAAGAACTCTGGTTCTTACCATATCAATGGAAGGCGTAAGTCCTAAGATTTTTATTGAGGGATTTGTTCTTAGGTCTCATCAATATTTAGATAGACTTATATATATCTCACATATACTTCAGATAGTTACTATAACGGTATGGCATGATTATGGATGCTTCAATTACATTGAGCCTATGTCCATAACCACCCTATCATGCCAATTTAACTAACCTTTAAAATACATATAATGCATGTAACACATAAAAGAGTTTTAATTTAGGTTGTAACTTGACTATGAATCAAAAGTTCGTGATTCAATTCAACTCTTGAACTAAATCGGATGCTAGTGTTAGTCTCGAATAATTTAAATTATGATTGTGATTCGATTAGGAACCTTAAAATTTAATTATTTTGATGTCCAAATTAAACTCTTTAGTTCTAGTACATATGCCTTTTCTAGTCACACTAAAAGTGCAATGCTCTACTTGGATTAGTTCTAAATTAATCCTTAGGGTTTCCAAAATTTTTGAACATCAATTAGTCATCTAAAACATCCTTAGTTCATCTCAAATTTATCAAGAAAATTTTGGCACAAGACAAAAATATCTTGACGGACAAAATTATCAAGATAAATGAGTTAACCTAATAGATACTAAAGAGACTGAATCGATGTTTGAAAATTTTCAGAAACCTTAATTTCAAGCACATGCACTTAGGATACTAATAGCATCAAAAATAATATATTTTTTATCTAATAAAAAATTTTTAAGGTCGTATAACTGAAACACATACATATAAGTCAGCCTCATCATCTTTCCCAAAGTTGACTAATGTTGACTTTGACTTGATCTATTAATTGAATCAAGTTCAATTAATTCTGAAAAAATTATAGAGTCTTATACACGTTCTAAATGTACCTAATAAAAAATTACAGAAACTAATTCCTAGGAATTATTTATGAACTAAGTGAAATTAGCCGACACATCATATGTCGACTAACACTTGTCAAACACCACTAGCATGCATGTACAATAAAAAAATAATAAATCACTTTTTAAATAGTTTTCATGCATCTCATACATGTGGCAACATTATTTGTGCATGTTAATGAAGGAAATTCATTAAAAAAACATTTATAAAATTATTCTGGAATTTACAAGCATGGATGTTCATTAGATTTCCAAAATTTCCCAAAACTTCATACATGCATTAGGCTAAAATTAAAATCATAATAAAATAGAAATTGACACTCAGTTGCAATTTCCTTTCTCAAAATAATAATATAACACCTCATAAACATTTATGTGAAAGAAAATTATAAAAACAATTCTAGAAATATTACGAAAATTTCAAAATTAGCACATGCATTCTGTTTTCCAGAAATTCCCAGAAACCAATTTATGAATAGACTGGAAATTAATTCACAATAAAATAGCAAATGAAATTTAATTGCAATTTCTTTTGACAAAAACATAATATAACATCTTATAAACATTTATCTGAAAACAAATCAGAAAAATCATTTTTCTACAATATATACAAACTTTTCAAAATCAACATGCATGTTAGTTACAACCCAGCAAACAGTTCAATAGATCATCTTATACATGCATAAATAGCTCTTATACCACTACTGGGGAGCCATAGGTCCTTGCATAACATACATGGAAAAGTAGAAAAAGTTTTGGAATCAAAATTTTAACCCCATGACATCCCTAGAAAATCTAGAATCTATGTGCATGTATAAACAGATTATAAGAACATGAAATTACAGCATATATACCTTGCAAATACTCATCCTTACTTGAATCTTCTCCTTGTTTAGGTTGTAGCAAATACAAAACACCTTTCTTGGCCTCTAGAGAGCACACATAGATGAAGAAAAATCATTTTAAGGGTGGTTAGAGCTCCAAACAAGATGAATTCAAGTAGATGCCCAAGTGAGAGTTAGATCAAGACTAAGTTAATCTCATACAATAATTACTTAAAATTGCATGAACAAATCTCAAAATCACTGCTCTCAACTTCTAGAACTCTTTTAGACCCTTAGCCTCTCTATTGAGTGTGTTTTTGTCTTAATTTCGTGTGTACATAAGTGAAGAACTCATTTATATATCACCTATCATAAAATGGGTCATGTGACTTACTTAAAATGGTAACCGTGCACACTTTATATTTTATCTGATCTTTTATGCATGTGACCCTTAGGTTCTCGGTTATTTTGGATACTTAAATTAACTCTTAATCCGAGCATATCATGAATGGTTTCATGCCACTTTAATTAACTCTTAATCTAAGCAAATTATGAAGGGTTTCATGATGTCAATTTATCGGAACGTAAGTGAATTAACACACGAACTCTTTGATAGTTAATTATCCGATTTATGAACCTTTCCATACACAATTACCGTGCAATTCTTCCCGTCACTATCCTATACCCCACTTAGTTCAGGTATGGGCTATATGTTAACTCCCATTAGACTTACTATGTCACATCTACTCCAAGTGATGTTAGTTCTTATCCTGGGGATCTCATTACTCTATATGTCATTGAAGACTTTCTTTATGACACATAACTGCTCTGGCCATAGACTCTGGAGTAATGTCCCTAATAAGAGATTGTGGGTATCATCTCCTTCTATCAGAAGTGATAAATCCTTTACCGGCTACCCAATTACCTTTAAATACGAATAGTTGTACCCAATCACCACCCTGTGAGCGACCTCATCTTGAGGCAATAAGGAATGGTGTCAAAACATAGGATCAGTATCTAAGATATACTTGAGTACCTTAAGTCTAAAGATATTTGAAATGTTGCTATAATGAGATTAATCACTGACATTTGATAGATCACTCTTATGATAATCTCATAGCTGGTCATTCGATGTACTTACTACTCTCAGTAAGCATCCATATGTTAACAATAAACATCTCATGCTTATAGTTTATGAGATCCATTGCTTGATCAAATCAAGGAGTATAACATGTGCTAGTTTATTCAGATTAATAATGTCCTGTCTCATTAGTCCTATGACTAGGGATAATTTAGACACTAACATAATTGCACATGATAGGAATCTCATTATCATGATCTCATCATGATTTCCTTCATGCTATGTTTAGTATCATGGGCTTCATTAATTCAATTTAAGAAGGACATCAATTAATAAATAAATGAACATCAAATTAATGAAAATTGCCTTTTGCTTTATTAATCAAAATAAAGTTTGTACAAAAGTGCTAAAGGTGATTGTCTTTAGAGCACTACTCTAACACATAAAACTTCTCCCTTTGAAGAACACTAAGAACATCCCTTAAATGTTGAAGATGCTCTTCTGAGTTAGCACTATAGATCAATATATCGTCAAAGTACACTATAACACACTTGCTAATAAATGGCCTCAAAATATAATCCATCACCCTCATAAAGGTACTAGGCACATTTGATAGGCAAACGACATCACTAACCACTTATACAATCCCTTCCTCATTTTAAAGGTTATTTTCCACTTGTCCCTAAACCTAATTCAAATTTGATGATACCCACTTTTCATATCCAGTTTGGTAAATACTTTGGCACCACTCAATTGATCAAGAAGATCATCTAAACGAGGAATAGGAAAATGGTACCTCACAGTAATTTGTTGATTTTATGGCAGTTGACACATATGTGTCAGGAAAAGCTTTCTTTGGAATAAGAAGGGTTGAACCCACACAAGAACTCGTACTCTCACGAATAAACCCCTTTGCCAAAGACTCTTCAACCTAGCTCCTCAACTCTTCATGCTCACTGGGACTCATTCCATAGTGAGGATGATTTAGGAGGGAAGCACTAAGCTCAAGATAAATATGGTGCTAAATATCATGCAATGGAGGTAATCCATTGGGAAGCTCCTCAAGAAAAATATCCTGGAATTCAGTGATCAATGGAACCACTGCATCTGGTATTACAACACTTTTAGCTACCTCCTTCCCTACCAAGGCATATATCACCTCAACATCCTACAATTCTTCTTCAAACTTGGCCCAAGATAACAAAGTAACATTTTCTTTCATGGACTTGTTCTCGACAAATTCCTTAGAGGGCATTAACATAATTTTCACTCCCTTACACATGGAACTATAAGTATTGGCTCTACCATCATGTGTAACCCCTCTATCAAATTTCCATGGACGTCCTAACAATAAATGACACGCATTCATAGCAACAACATCACACCACATAAAATCCTTATACCTAGAACCATTCGAAAAAGTAACTAAAGCTCTTTTAGAAACTGTTACCCCACTACCTATTTTTAGCCAAGCCAGTTTGTACAGTTTCGGGTGCTATTATGTCTTAATGCTCAATTTCTGTACTGCTTCAGTTGACATAATGTTTTCATGACTACCATCAACAATCATAAATTTGTAGACCTTTCATAGGATGACATAGGTGGATTGGAAGATATTATTTTGCAACCATTCATCATTGATAGTTGCTCTTGGGGTTATACAAGATCTCCGAACTACCAATACAGTACCCACATCTCCAGTCATAATCTCCTCATCAATTGCATCAGTATCAAAAGTAGGATCCTCTCCCACATATACGTCTTCCTTATAGTCACCCTCATTGTTATCTACAAAAATAGTCATTTTTCCTGCCTTGTTGCAATCTTCTTTTATGTGCCCCATGTCACCATAACCAAAACACTTAATTTAACTAGTTCTAGTTTTGTCAAACCTAGTAGGGTTATTAACAAAACCACTAGCATGTGCACGATTACCACCATTGCCGCTGTTATTGCCGTCACCATCACTATCACTTCCTGCGGTATCAAAATTTTTACATCACTGCTGTTTCTCCACCACTACCATCTTTGATGCGCTACCAAAATAGAAACAAGATCTAACGTGTTGACAGTATCTTGGATCTGCATTCTCAATCTTCCAATGTATCTCACCACCAACTGCTCCTTAGTCTCCTGAATTTCTTTTTTGACCAGAAGTTTATAGAGCTCATTAGTATATTCATCTACTGATCTCAAGTCCTGCTTCAAATTCTGCAACCTTTGGTACATTAATCGTTGGAAATTTAGGGTGGAACATTGGAATGCATATGTTTCTTCATCTTTTCCCACGTGACAATTTTAGATTTACCTAATCTTTGTCAGGTTAATTTTAATTGCTGCCACCAACTTGTAACCCTATTTCGAAATCTGTAGCCACTAATTGCACCCATTTATTTTCAAGTACATCTTTGAAATCTAGAATTTCCTTTACATTAGCCAAACAATCAATGAACTCTTTAGGTTGTAGACTGCCATGGAACTTAGGAATTTTCGTCGTCATTCTGGTCTCCTATCTCTGCTAATCTCTTTCAACAATAACTCTAGGATGCCTGCACTCAGGCTCGTTCAAATACTAATTATCCTCTCCATCGTCAGAATCATCATCAATATTTGCAAATACTAGATTCCTATGATGACCAGGAATATTTAGATTTCTCAATACCTCAATGAATCTCGCTGTCATACGTTCTACCGTAGTGTCCATACGACAACCTATAATCTAGACAACCATTTGGTCAATCTCATCACGGTCATACACCTCTCCCATTTGGTGAGTGTTTTGTGGTGACATAATCACAGAGAACGAACTCAGCTCTGATAACATCTGACGTAGCGAAAACAATGCGAAACAAGGGTACAACTCGATACTATTATTTGAATAATGAATATTGGTAACAACATTATTTACTTACTGATTCAACATAAATGTCAGGAAATAGGGCAAAGAAAGGCACACAGCCATCGGGATCTATATATTATTCATCAAAACTACGAAATAAATAGTTTATGTGACTTAAATAATCAAACCCTAAAAATTACCAAAAAGGGGAAAACACTAAAATATCTCTATTCTAAAAATAGAAAAAAAATATATGAAAAGCGTAATGAGTAGCACTAAAAACGGGCATTCCTACTAAAAGTTATGACAAATCAAAAAGTTTTCAAAAATAAAAAAATGCAAAATTGATTCTAGAAATGCGAAAATTTGATTGTTTTTTAAGTTGACAAAATTACGACAACATTTTGTCAAATCTGTCCAGATATGTGCATGCTATCTCTTGGACTACATCAGGTGTTATACATAATAATGAAAGAAACTATTATTTGTTATAAGTTCATATAAGTTATAAATATAAAAGTATGATAAAAAAATATTTTTAATATATATTTTTAAGAAAGTGACCACATTTATAATTAACTATATATTTTAATTTAACAATGTAGTACTTTTTATTATTCATTGCAATTAGTAGCTATAAATGTTATTTCTTTAATAATTCTTAGATTTCTTTCCGTATATCTATAAATACCAATTGCATCTCTATAACTAAAGAAAGTACAAATTTTTTTTTTACGTTTTATATAAAATAGTGAAATGATTATATTATCGTTATAATATTTTGTATTTACATAATATTTATTATTAGATGATTATTGGTATTTTTATAGTTTTATTAAGTATATATTACTAAAAATATTTGATATAGATTCAAAATGTTATAATTTTTAAGGATTGGTATTATGGAGAAGTGGATAAAAAGTTGAAGTATATAGTTACATCTTATAAATATGTATGTTCTTAAATAAAAATCAAAAATTAAAATTTTTTAATTTAAAATTTTTTTATTTATTTAAACTTAAAATTTTAAATTTGATACAAATAGTTCCCCCACATAGCAGGCATTTTTGACGATTTATCTCTGGATTGGAAAAATTCAATCTGCAAGCAACTGCATAATTATCCAACACACAAGGGTGCTCTCTACCCGTCCACATCAGCAACAGCACTGACGAATTAATTATTGAAAACTAAAGTCTACAGTTTTGTTTACTTTTTTAGATTGGCATTATGTAATTATTGTAGTAGGGGGCCGACATATGGCCAACCACCTTTAGCTTTTTTTTCTTCACTTTATTCCTTTTTCTTTTACTTTACTTTATTCCTTGTCAGTTGTATTATTAGTCTTTTTTCGTTTCTTCTCTTTTCTTTTATATAATGTAACTATCGGCAATTGCCGCAACATGAAATAAAATCTCTTAAAACTCTCTTTGTAAACCTCTCTCTCCTATCTTAGCCTACAGATTGCCGTTTATTTTCAGTATTTTCTACAATAATTTCTGACATGATGATTGATGACTTTGGAATTGAGCAATTAAAAAAGTTAATTCTTGTTGATAAAAATTATATTGACTTTTAACAAGATCTAAGGATTCTTTTACTAGTTTAAGTCCATCGAGATTACTTATTATAAATTGTACATAGTTATATCGTCTTTCATAATAATCTGTCTCATTTTGATATTGACGAACTAGAGTTTGGATATAATCTATATGTTCTGCTAGCTGCATACACAAACTACAATTAATATTCATTGAAAGTAAAAGACATAATACAAAGAGTATACTGATAACTTATGAATTTGAGCAGGAGCTGATTGAGGCAAAAATTTGAAGTTATGGGTTAAGAAGTGCCTGTTGATAATGTTCTCCAAAGCGTTTATGCAATTGAAATATTTATCTAATTTTACGAAATATCAAATAAAAACTAATTATAATCAAGAGAGATTAATTCTGTAGCAATTAGAATTAAATCAATATTCTTTTCATATCAATTATATATCATCTTCTGCTAACAGTCTTGCAGATATATTAACCAGAGAATGGAAACAGCTATAGCAAGCCTGAAGGATTCATTAAATAAAAAGGAAGCAAAATTAGTGGATTTACAACAACAAGTAAGCATTGTTACAAAGGAAATAAACCAACTTCGCTCTACTATCCAATTATTAGAAAAAACAACTTCCTCCAAATATTTAGCTTATTACTCCACAACAAATTGCAGAACCATCCAGTACCATTATTATCCAACCAAATACTTCTATTACCCAATCTGAACCCAATTTAGCCCAAAAGAAAGAAGATTTCAAAGAAAGCAAAACCTATGTTATTTTCGATGGACCTATTGCTGGTCTATATGATGAATGGCATAAAGCCTCTGTACATATCACTGGAAAGCCATCTATTATTCATAAAGCCTATTCCACCAAAGTTGAAGCAGAAAAAACCTTTAAAGAATTTCAAAATCCAATTCTCAAGCCTCAATATAAACAAGTTTTGGAAAAATAACCTGTAGAACCCAGAATGAAGCCCTTAGGAAAGCCCATCAATATGGAACGGATTAATTCTATTCCAACTAAGGCGATCAAGGAAGAAATGAAAAAGAGTACACCAGATATATTTATGAATGTTTTCAAGCATTAAACGAATGGACAGAAGCCCAGAAGCAATTCCAATACTACCCACAAAACCGAGGGAGATATAGACCTAAAGCAATTATTCTACCTGAAGCCACTTGCATGTATTAAAACTTTACGAAAATGGAAAGTAGATTTTTTACCAGTCGAATTTTATATTCAGACTGATTTGAAATATTTATGTAATTTTACTAAATATCAAATAAAAACCAATTATAATCAAGGGAGATTAATTCGGTGGAAATTAGAATTAAATCAATTTTCTTTTCATATCAATTATATATCATCTTCTACTAATAGTCTTGCAGATATATTAACTAGAGAATGGAAATAGTTATAGCAAGCCTGAAGGATTCATTAAATAAAAAGGAAGCAGAATTAGTGGATTTACAACAAGTAAGCATTGTTACATAGGAAATAAACCAACTTCGCTCTACTATCCAATTATTAGAAAAACAACTTCCTCCAAATATTCAGCTTATTACACCACATCAAAATGCAAAACCATCCATTTCCATTATTATCCAACCAAATACTTCTATTACCCAATCTAAACCCAGTTTAGCACAAAAGAAAGAAGATTTCAAAGAAAGCAAAACCTATGTTATTTTCAATGGACTTATGGCTGGTCTGTATGATGAATGGCATAAAGCCTCTGTACATATTACTGAAAAATCATCTATTATTCATAAAGCCTATTCCACCAAAGTTGAAGCAGAAAAAGTCTTTAAAGAATTTTAAAATCTAGTCCTCAAGCCTCAGTATAAAAAGGTTTTGGAAAAACAACTTGTAGAACCCATAATGAAGCTCTTAGGAAAGCCCATCAATATGGAACGGATTAATTCTATTCCAACTCGAGCGATCAAGGAAGAAATGAAAAAGAGTACACTAGATATGCTTTATGAATGTTTTCAAGCATTAAACGAATGGACAGAAGCTCAGAAACAATTCCAACACTATCCACAAAACCGGGGGAGATATGGACCTAAAGCAATTATTCTACCTGAAGCCACTTGCATGTATTAAAACTTTATGAAAAT